>JAJAGP010001966.1:0-145036 GCA_025084515.1 Ancistrus triradiatus
ACCTGCCTAATTTTGTTTGAATAATTACTGCACACTTTCTGTAAATCCTATAAACTTCATTTCACTTCTCAAATATCACTGTGTTCATCTGCTATATGATATATTTAACTCAAGTTGCTGATCTGAACAACCAATGAGTTATAAAACTAAGACTAAAATCATGAAAATTATCAGGGGTGCCCAAACTTTTTCATACCACTGTACTTGGCCAATTAATTTATTGAGGAACATGATCCAATATTACACATCTGTGAGTGGCAAAAGTATGTGATCCTCTAGAATTAGCAGTTGAAAAAGAGTTAGTGATGCTTACCAGGCCGAAAGAGGTTACAAAACCACCTCTAAAGTGTTTGCTCTCCACCAATCCACAGTTAGACAGACTGTGTACAACATGAGGAAATTCATGGCCATTGTTATCCTGCCCAGGAGTATTCAACCAACAAGGGTCACTCCAAGAACAAGGTTTATAATAGTCTACAAGGCCACTAAGTCCACGCCCACGGTAACTTCGAATAACTGAAGATCTCTGTCACATCGGCTGATGTTAATGTTCATGATTCCACCATCAGAGGAACAACTAACAACAATGGTGTGCATGACTGGGTTGTAAGGTCATCGTCACTGCTCTCCAAAAGAACACTGCTCTACAGTTTTCTAAAGATCACGTGGTCAAGCCAGAAGTCAATTAGAATTTTGTGGAAGGATGAAACCAAAATAGAACATTTTACTTTAAATGAGAAGCATTACATCTGAATAAAGGAAAACACTGCATTCCAGCATAAGCACCTTATCTGAGCTGTGAAACGTGATTGTGGTAGTATCATGCTTTGGGCCTGTTTTGCTGCATCTGAGCCAGGACGGCTTGCCATCATTGATGCGACAATGAATTCTGTATTATACCAGCAAATTCTGAAGGAAAATACCAGAAACGGAATATCAAGAGAATGTTTCTGTTTTGGAATGGCCAAATCAAACACCTGACCTTAATCCAAAATAAATCCTGTGGAAGGACCTGACATGAATGATTCAACTGAGGAAACCAACATCCCAGAGTTGTTTTTTTGTATAGAGTAATTGGCTGAAATTCCTATAAACACTGTGATGATGGGAGTACATGAAAAGTTTGAGACTGAGAATATTTTGGTGATTCTCATGAGGAAAAGTGTGCTTGTGCATTTAAAAAGCAATATCAATTAGATTCTGCATTGTATGTGTTTTACTCTGATGGGCTGCAATTTGGCAAATTATATGTGGAAAGAAAATGACAACTCTCGAAAGTACTCTCAAACAACTAGGAAACCAGATATGACCTCATTTCTTCTCTCTCTTTCTGCTCTCCTTTCAGCTGGCCTGTATAACAGTTGTATTTTATATGGCCTTCTGATGGCTTGCTGACCAACACCTATATTGAAAGCAGTCAGGAAAACTGTACCCAGGGTTTCTCATCCACAAGTACACCACAGCCCTGATCCAGCATTACATATTAGTTTGGCTTGGGTTCCAAGCATTTCGTCGCTCTTGAGCGCCCTCTTTGTGCCTCCTATTAATATTTCAAATCAACTCCTGCCAATTATACATGCTCCTCTCAGAGTTCAAAAGATAAGGACACATTATAGGGCCTCTCTCTATTTTGCCCTGCCCCACTTCAAAAATAGCATTTATGAGCACATTTTTTAAATAGTCAATTTAAGTTAATTAATGTTTATTTGCGAGCTGCCTTCAATTATACCATTGGCAGGTATAATCATAACGCTGGATTTGTTTTCAAGGTATAGATATTACAGATTTTAAATATTATAGAAACTTTTACATATTCTGGAAAACAGATTGTGTGTAGATGATATTTTCCTCTCAGTGTGATTTTTATTCGGCTGTCGTTCCATATATATTCACTGTATTAAAGTAATACAGAACATGTTTTTGAATGCTACAATATAAGGGATTTGCATAAATATCCTTTCAGAATAAGGCTTCTGCTCTACAGTATTGTCAAGGTTCATCATCATCATCACCGAAAAAAGGCAATAATAGTCCATGATCAGAATTAAATACTTCTTAATAATCAACCGCTTTATGTATCAGATACATATAGCTAATGAATATATTGGTCTAGGCTTAATCTGTATTTTGGAGCAAACAGCAAAAAAAAAAAAAAATTCAGTATTAAAAGAAGAGATCAACAATATGAAATAAAGACACTATTCCAATTAAAAAAGGTGATAAAAAAATAAATACATTTACCATTAATGTGTGCATATGTAACACAATCTAAACAGATGTACCAATATGTGTAGTATGTGATTAATCTGCATGTATCTGTTCATCTGTTTATATTCTCTTTTTAACAGCTACTATCAGATACTATTTATCAGACAGCTATTTATCAGATACTAATTTTGCTTATCTGCCTGTTGTTAAATGGTGGCTACACGTATCATGACGCTTTGTATTGATTCACTGTTAAAACTGAACATTTGTCAACAACAAATTATTCCTGTTTTTGGAATAAATTTGTGTGATGCTTAAGTGAAGGTGATGCAGTCTTCATAACCCGAGCAGAGCCATACTGCACACTGAGTTAGTGTAAATACTTGAAACATATCTCTAATTGCAAATATGACATTTACACTTATTCCTTTAGCAGATGATCTTATCCAGAGCGGCTGACAACAATACTTACAAAATCAGAGATAGATGCAACGCAAGTGCAGTTTCCTGATTAGTTGTTAAGGTGTATTATGAGATTATTATATTTGGAAGAGACTTCTCTTTCCTGAAGATTGTAATGTAATGTACCTGGACTGGCCTAAATATGTAAAAAGATGGGTGGAGTTTGGTGGGTGGAGTGCGATGGCAGGTGCCCTGTTTTTTTCTTTGAGCCCCTGCCCAACATGCACGCGCATGGGCCTCCCCTTGACAAAACTCTGTTGTCCGTAACTGTTAAGACATGAAGAAAATGAGAAATAATAAAGATCAGAGAGAGAGAGAGAGGAGTACAGAAGAGGGGGGAGAGAATGACAGGGGTGTATGAGAGTTAGTGAAGCTCTAGAAAGAGTGGAACTTGGGGTGAGCTACATGGAGATGGGAATGGACAGGTATGAAGAATGAACAGGAGGCAAGCGGATACTGCAGTGTCAGATGATGGATGCATCTTGGAGACAACTCCACCCCCCTCCCATTTTCCCCTCATTTTGGTGACTGTGCTGTGGCCAGATTATTAAACAGCTCCCATGTCATTAAGACGTGCTCTTGGAAAGGTCTCATTGACCTATTATAGCAAGATCTGCAGCAACATGAAAGGTCAGGTAGGTTAGAGGGTTTATCTACTGTCTACTGTCTACTCGTTCTCTCGCACGCACGCACGCACGCACGCACACACACCCACACCCACACACACACACAGGAATCATAATTACATTAAGCCTTTAGTCGTACACACTTGCAATGGCATTTCAGGATGTACTTGATGCCAGAGTGTTTGTGGGTACGGTGTGCAACTTCAGCATCTGGTCAC
The DNA here is from genome assembly GCA_025084515.1 of Ancistrus triradiatus. NCBI lineage: Eukaryota > Metazoa > Chordata > Actinopteri > Siluriformes > Loricariidae > Ancistrus > Ancistrus triradiatus. The sequence continues at coordinate 3,515 of JAJAGP010001966.1, forward strand.
CTCAACAACCATAATAGGATACAAGTCAACAAAGAAAACTCAAACCTACACAAAGGTCTATGAGAAACAACTCCACTTAACTCTACTTTGAAGCTGCCCACTGTCAAGGTGATTATTTAAAACGGAACTGAAAGCAGTTATCTCTAAATGGCAGCATCAAGTCTTCCACTGTAAAAAAAATATGACCATTACAATCTTAGTTTGATAATACAGAAAGCATCTTGACCTCAAATGCAGTACTTTTACATGGTTATCGCCTTTTGGAGGGATAATTCAGATTAGTAGATCAGATCACTGGTTTGATCAAATTAGCCATCCAAGCTCAAAACCATTATTTTCTTTTCATTCAGGTGATTTGTTTCACTTTTAAACCCCAGGTCATCCTGCTAATTATATCCTATATCTAAATTAGTAAAGGAATACAACAGCCCGTGGCCTATTTATTAATAAATAGATAGCCTACCTATAAGCGGTGTGCAGCCTAGCTAAAATCAGGCTTATTATATTTTTGGATTTGGGAGTCAAATTGGTCATAAAAGTGCAACATCACAATTTCCATTTTAAACTGATGGCAGAAAGGATAAGACAAGGACAACAAGGATCCTGATTTACTAACAAGTAGAAAGTCAACCTGCTAGCTGTCAGCCTGTTAACTGTACATGTCTGAATGTGCAAAATCATTGTTATTATAGTCTATGTGTACTATTTAACTACTATAATATGCCATGAAATTCCATTGTCAAGCTTTGACATGTGTGAACTTGTTAACTAGCTTTTAGCTATCCAGTCTGCTAACATGACTGCTAAAAACAACACAATGGTAGCTTACTAGTTTAAAATACTTTCCAATATGGTAGTATGCTGTCTGGGACACCGCCAATATGGATCTTTTATGTTAGATCACCACACTGGTGTCTGCCTTCAGGTGCCTCTGTCACTCTGAAAAACAGTCTGGCCAAAGTTGTACATGTATTTGACAGCTTTGTCTACTATTGAATATACAGTATACAGAAAATAATACACTGGTCAAAAAATTAAAGGAACACTTTGAAAACACAACAGATCTCAATGGGGAAACAAATCATGCAGAATATCTTTCCTGATATGGACTGGGTAATGTGTTAGTAACGAAAGGATGACACATCATTGAATCAATGAAAATCATCAATGAAAATGATCACCCTACAGAGGGTAGAATTCAAAGACACCCTGAAAATGAAAGCAAAAAAGTGATGCAGCAGGCTAGTCCATTTAGCCGAAGTTCCATTGCAGCAACTTAAAATGGTACTCAGTAGTTTGTATGGCCTCCACATGCTTGTATGCATGCCTGACAACCTCTAATGAGACGATAGATGGTGTCCTGGGGGATCTCCTTCCAGATCTGGACCAGGGCATCACTGAGCTCCTGGACAGTCCAGTCAAAGGTATCAATTCCTTCATCCTCCAAGAACTGCATCTTGCATACTCTTGCCACATGGGGCTGGGCATTGTCGTGTACCAGGAGGAACCCAGGACTCACTGCACCAGCGTAGGGTCTGACAGTGGGTCCAACAATATCCTCCCGATTCCTAATAGCAGTCAGGGTGCCATTGTCTAGCCTGTAGAGGTCTGTGCGTCCTTCCAGGGATATGCTTCCCCAGACCATCACTGACCCACCGCCAAACCAGTCATGCTGAATGATGTTGTAGGTGGCATAACGTTCTCCACGGTGTCTCCAGACCCTGTCACGTGCTCAGGTGGAACCTGCTCTCATCTGTGAAAAGCACGGCACCAGTGGCAGATCTGCCAGTTATGGTGTTCTATGTAGTTCACACAGGGCCCACTACAGGACGTGGAGACCTCAGGCCACCCTCATGAAGTGTAGTTCTGATTGTTTGGTCAAACACATTCACACCAGTGGCTTGCTTGAGGTCATTTTGTAGAGCTCTGGCAGTGCTCATCCGTTCGTCTTTGCACAAAGGAGCAGATACCAGTCCAGCTGAGGAGTTAAGGATCTTCTACGGCCTTGTCCAGCTCTCCTATAGTAACTGCCTGTCTCCTGGAATCTCCTCTATACTCTTCAGACTGTGCTGGGAGATACAGCAAACCTTCTGGCAATGGCGCGTATTGATGTGGTATCCTGCAGGATTTGGACTGCCTGCGCGATCTCTGGAGGGTCCAGGTATCACTCTATAGTACTAGTAGTGATGCTGACCTTAGCCATCTGCAAGATGACGAGGAGAAAAGACGAGGAGCGACAATCTTCCAATGGCCTCTGCATATTAAACCATTCCTGTTTTGGGGGTCGTCTCATTGTTGCTCCTCTAGTGCACACATCTCTAGTGCACCCCCCCCCCCCAAACGCCCGCTACTTACCTGAGCAGATCAATATCCCAGAAGTTGAATTGAGTTGACGTTATACTCTGATTAAAAGTGTTCCTGTAATTTTTTTGAGCAGTGTAAATTACCTCATGGAAATCCCACTTGTGCCAAATGCTATAGCTAACAGGTTTATTAGCAGCACTGATATTATGGGCTGGCACAGGGATGTTCGCAGAGCTTCTAAATTGCATATTCATGCATATTCATGTACCTCATTTACACAGTGTTGTTCATTGACCTTGATTACTTGGATTATATGCAGATAAGAACATGGAGATGTAAGTGTAAGCGCACCTAGGGGTGTGCAATATTGACAATAAATGATATCTAGATATTTTCTGGGATTTTGTCGATTATAATTAGGTAATACTTTGCATCCTTCAAAAATGTGTTTGTAAAAGTATATCGTACTAGTTTGCTCTTGTTAACAGGACAATTATTGTTGCTACCAAATGGACATCATTGGAAATAACACTGAAGGAAATTTAAAAGGAAGTAAAACAGGTCTATTTTCTTAAAACTCAAGCATTCAAGTAAAAACTGTAGCGCGTAAGCTGCTGAGGGTTTCACATTTTGCCACAACAGCAGATTTATTGTCAAGCAGGTCATCCAAGCCATACCTGTCCTTGACCTAATCCATATTCTGCATGGTGGTTAGTTTGCAGATGGTGGAATAAGTTAGTTGTCAAGCTGTCTTTAATGGCAACCAATTTCTGACATATAGTAGCATAAAGATTGCCATCTTTTGAGCTACATACGTCTTTTCAAAGCCAAACAACCTCCAGGTGAGTGAGGATGAGCCATGTCTAGCAATGAAATCTAACAATGTAGACTGTGAGGCTGGTGGTATCTATATTTTTGTCTCCTGTTGCACTCTGTTCACTCATTCAGTCATGTGTTTTTAGGTGGAACGCTAGCTTGGTTTGCGCATGGTCACATGCGCAGTAGTCTGTCCTACCTGGCTACATGTCGTAGTGAATATGTGAACTTAAGGCGTGTTTTTTGGCTGTTTTTTGCATCGTGAATGACAGGCTCGATAATGTCAGCTCGCACATTGTTAGAACAACAATTAAGATATTACCCTAGGCGATTCATTTCCCACACCCCTAAGTGCACCCAAAATGCATTAAAAAATAAATGTAATCTCTCAAATCACTTCAGATGGCATTTTAAGAAGCACTTCAGTCCTGTCATAAATGTGTAAATGCGTCCCACATTCAAAACCCCAGACATTCAATGGTCATGGCTAATGAATACCAGTGTGGTGTCTTCAAGGTGAGGGTTATCACATGCTTCTAATGCCTCCTTTGAAACTACAGCACGTGTGTCAATGGCCAAATCAGCAGTTATTCTCCACCAATTCTTTCTTACTTAGATATTATATTTCACTATATGCAATCAGATAACATAACAGAATAAAACCATGGCTGTATAAGTTGACTTTGTCTTTCAACACTTATTGAATCAAGGTCATTTGTTTCGTCTTGGGCTAAATATACAACATAGTATAAAGCATTTAAAATAACCTCTAAATCAATTCACCACTTAATCTCCTGGAAGCTTGACAAATTGCACTTTAAGGTAAGCAATATAAATAATTTAAGTACAGATGCAAAAAGCACTGGCTAATATGGTTTCCGATATATTACAGCAAGTGCTGAAAGATGTATGGTCTCAACTTGTATCATAACACATTTTAACACAGAAGTAATTATGGCCCTAAAATGGTTTAGATCAATAACGAGAGTAGAAGGGCAAGATGGCTTTTTGGAAACGTTTCTTACCGAGGGAAAAAGCTAATATGTCAAATGGAATCCTGCAGCCCTCTTTCTAGTCTGAGCTGAAGCAGCCCCACTGCCAAAACACATCTTCTGCTTATTTAGCAGTCCTGTTTCAATATCATGTTCCATTCGTCCATCGAACCGTTGAACTGTTGAATTTTAAATCCTCGTAAATGACTGTCAAATGCTTGCCAAATTTCTGTGAGGTTTGATTCAAATATGTGATATAAATGATCAAAGAGGCCAGGATGCAGTCGTGTGTTTGTTCCAGACTTACCTGCAGTAGAGAGGCTTACAACAGCATGGCCTTACCCTGGCATAGGAACTGTTTTTATGCTCTGCAGCATGAATGCTCAGGCTGTTTGTTTGAAGATAACACCACTGATTATAAGGCCTGTGTGAGTAATTGTGTTATTAAAGATTTGCACAGCATAACTTCCTCCACCTCTTCCCACAATGATATATATGAGTAACTTTTATCATTTGAGCAAAACGAGACCATAGCTTGGCCTCCATGCTACCAGATTATAGCACAGATGCCATGATTTATAGCACTAAAGGTTTATTTGTACAAAACTTGTCTGGTTTGAGTATTTCCCATAATGATTTTCCTATTTGGGTTGTAAGATGCAAAATACAGCATAGTGTTAAGGCATGTAAGTTTATTTATTATCAGAGCAGTTTACCAAACCTAGAAGTATTTTCGACTAGGCATGCAGAGCAGGTACAGAAATGCACTGTTTAACAACCAATCAATGTCCGTTCACTTTAAAGAATGAGGTCTTAAGAATTCTAATAAATGATAAAAAGGAAATAATCTTTTAACTCCAGATCTTGTGGCCATAAACAGCTGGTCACCTCAACAATCAATCGACGCTGCAGACCCACAAGTAGAGTTGGGAGTTTAGGAGTGGAAGTCTGGCACTCGTGTTTGTGTGTGTGTGTGTGTGTGTGAGAGAGAGACTGCCGTACCGACCATGTGCTCATTTGCCCGTTAGCTCATGTTTGGCGTTTATAAGTGTATGTGCCTTTTTGTGTCTATTTTTTTGCCCCAAGTATTTTTATTATAAAAATACAATGTAATATGTACAATCACAAAAATACCATTTACATGTTCCACTTTTTGTTTTTTATAACAGAACAAACAAAGAAAACAAACAAACAACAACCCCACCCCCACATCCAATCCCCACCCAGCTCATCACGACCAACAGGCATATTACTGGTTGTTTAGGCAGTATAAAAGGTACAAAAAACAAAACAAAGAAGAAAAAAAGGACAAGCACACAATCGATTGGATAAAACCTCTAAATTAGTGAAACAGGTGATAAAAGGCTGCCACTAGTAGAAAAAGTTGGCTGTACATCCCCTTGCAATCAGGAAATAGAAGGATATTTGGTGGACTTCCATTGCAATGATAAGGAATGTCTAGCTAGTAAGGACGTGAAGGCTATAATGTCCTTTTGTGTAGAGTTAAGTGTGAGTGAAGTGTCAGAAACATCAAATATGGCGCATGTGCCTGTCTTATTGTAAGTTGTACTCCTTTGTTTGTCCCCCCACTACCTGTATATTCTCTCTAACATCTCTGTTTCATCTGGCTGATCTTCCATATTGTTTGTAATACTGTCCATCAACGCGTTTCTGGCTTCCGTCAAATCATGACAGCTCATACTATCTTTGGAAGTGGTACGCCTCTCCCCTAGACAGGGTTGTAATAATGTATCTTCTATAATTATCGTGAATTTCCATAAATTTCAAATTCGGTGGCATTATGACTGCTGTGTCGATGATAGCATTCCATCCATGTTTTCAATGATATTTCTGACACATTTACATATCTTTTTCTTGTGAAAATACCCTTTATATGTACATTACAAATGCCTGTAAAGCCTACAAAGACTATGTGACTATGGTGATGTCTGGTCAATGTCCATTTCGGTCCTGTTTCACAGAACATAATGCGGTCGTTAAACGTTGTACTAATATGATGCGCATTAAGGCACCATTGTGGAAAGAATCTCAAAACCAATACCCATTATTTCAGTGGTCATGATGTTCTTTGTGGAATAAGGTGGAAAAAAGACATTAATAATACATTGCTCTTTTATTCAGGCTCCCATGTCAAAAGCCACCCTTTAGAGTTCCCTCTTTTCCCATAAGATATTGAGTTCCATGTAATTTGCTGTCAACCTGTCATGCACAAAATTAGGAGGCTGTATTAGAGCTGCTCAAGTAAAACCCTAAAGTCTCTTTACCTTAACATGGCTTTTTGCATGTATCCTTTAAGCCTACTACCTACTCAGCATGAAAATAACATGGTTGTAAATTAGATGGAGCAAAAGTATGAAATGGGAAAGGTTTATGTAATACCTTTGGTCTGGGCTGTCATTAAATAATGTGTTAACTGCATGATTTGTAGCAGATGTTTTGCTTGCTAATATTTGACTGTATAGAAATTGTATTTTTTCTTTAAAATACCACTACACAGTCACTGGAAGACTAGATTAGCTCAAGTAGACAAGATTACATTTATACATTTATCACTTTAGAATAATTTCATAATTTTATATTCATCATGTCTTATATTGTTTGCTGCATCACACCATTTCAGTGGGACTGCTCTGATGGAGATCTGCAGAGGTATACAAAAAATTGATTTACTGTTTGATACCTAACACAAAATAATTTTGGTTTGTACTGTTATAAGAAACTGCATATGCAAGCTGATATCTTGTGTGACAGGCAATGGAGTGTGTTAGTGGTTTTATGTTGAGGAATCTGCTGCCACACAGATGTGAGCAAAACCTATAAGTGTTCCGCTCTATGTATTGTCTATAGTGTGTAAAATTTAAGTAATAGTGAATAGGGGACTATTTCAGACACGGTTCTGGTTCACAGAAATGCTGGTTCTGTAATTAGAAATGTGATTAATGCCTTTATGTTGTTTTAATTAGTCTTGGCTAAGACAATTAGAAATGCACTGATCCGAGTTTTTTTTCTTCTGATACTGATTCCGATGCCTGGACTTCCTCACTGTGTCTAACATGAGGCTGTAAGCAAAAGAGTAATAAAAATGAAAACATTGGAAAATCCTTAAAAAAGAAAAGAAGAACGAAGTATTATTCAAAAACCTTTTAAATACTTTTATTAGTAAAGCAAAATACCTACAAATTGCAAACCTTTGTTGTTGGCCAGTATGAATCATGCTGATTGTCTTGTTAGATGACGTTTACCGTATTTTCCGGACCATAAAGCGCACCGGGTTATAAGACGCATTAAATGAAACAAAACTCTTAAGTTCCGTCGGAAGCTCAGTTTGGTCTTTACCTGGCGCAGGGCGTCTTCTTGCTTCCTCCACTTCCGTATCATTGATTCGTTAATGCTGAATTCTCTCGCAGCTGCTCTATGTCCATGTTGTACTGCGTGACCGATAGCGTTGAGTTTGAAATCCGCTTCGAAAATAAATGAATGAATGCACGTACCCTAATGCTGAAGCACATACCGTATTACTCCCCTATGCTGCGCACTACGGTGGCCATAAGCTTCGTAACCTACCAAGACCGTGCTTAAAACATTTTTGGACAGATTTATGAGCACAGTGTACCATCTACAATCGGTTGTAGGTCAGAAGGCTCAACCAGAATTAATTCATACATTAGACGCACCGCATTTTAAGGCGCACTGTCGATTTTTGAGAAAATTAAAGGATTTTAAGTGCGCCTTATGGTCCGAAAAATACGGTATATCAACGATTTATAAATTGATACACCCTTATTATTCATTCTTATTTAACCACATAATTCTAATTTATTTTAACTTTAACTTTTTAGCTTACATAAAATGAATAATAATGCAAAACTATTAACTATTTTTTTGCTCACAAAGCAGATACAGTAACTTTAGAGGGAGAAGTTCCTTTATAGGGCTTTTATTCTGAGGCACCACAGCATAGAGAAACAGCCATGGCACATTTCAGCCTTGATAATTTAATTTCCTACAAGGAAGTTTAGCTGTAATTTATTCATGCATAACCACTGTGTGTATCAGCGTTCTGCTTTGTTCAAGTGTTTTGATGTTTATCACACATGGGTTAACACACTAGGTGAAGAGCAAGGGTAAGCAACAGTATCAAATGTGCACTGGACATTTTCAATGTCCAAATTTGTTTAATAATGTCAATATCTGTACTGATCTGATCCAGAGTACTGGATTGGTGCCTCACTAATGACAATGCATGTATTTTTTATTCAAGAAAGCTGTGTTGATGTAAAACACAACATTGATGTTTCTTCTGTTTCTAGGCTTGCTGGTTAATGAGTCCTGTTAATTACAGAAATGCAACGCATACTGCATTTTTAGAGCATTATGCATTAGTCTAGTGGAGATGTGAAAAATCAGTCAGACAGCACGCCCACTGTATAGACTGAGATGAGAAATGTAGCTATATATCGCAATTGCTTTTATCTTCCTAGACAAAAGTGTAACATAAAGAGCTCTACCCATACACACACAGCATTATTCTTGACATGACTGAAGGCTCTGAATGTAAAATGCAGAAGATTTACAGTTCTACTCCATCCATCCTGACATAAAATATATTCACTAAATATATCCACCTACGAATTCAAAACAGTGCAGCAGAGTGTATCATCTAACCATTCAGTCAGGCCACAACCTCAATTTAATGCTCTAAATAGTTTCCACTATAGGAAACATTAGCAAATTGATGTCAGATGTTGTCAGAGTTGTTAGCTGAGCACAGGTGAAAAACAGGGTGCAACTGAACTGAGTGTGCTTCTGCATAAGAACTGTGTCCTTAAGAGTTCAGTAAGCAAGGATGCTTCGCTGATGCCAAATTAGGTGTGCACATTTTATGCTCTCATAATTATACCTTTACTTTTCCATAACGCTCCCTGTGGTTAAATGACAGCCACAAAACCTGAATATATTTGTAAAAAGAAATTATCTTACCTCTGAAAGTCACATTAAAAGTTTCTAGGTGGGAGTTTCTTATGCAAACTTATTCAGGAACCTGCTGAGAGAACATTTGCTTAGGATTTAAAACCATTTGCTAATTACTGTGTCTGGCAACATGTTTCATGGGAGCCATGTTACCGTTATATCTTTTTTTTAATTGAAATTGAGTAAGTGAACACCAAGAAAAAAAGAGTAAACACAAAGGCAAAATGCCGTCTACTCCCTCTCAGTCAGTTTATTATGATTTTTATTACTATCACAGAAATACAATGAAAGCCTAGGATATTGGCAGACCAGAAGGAAGGACAGGATGTAGATAGAGGCAAGAAAACTACACCTCTAGTACACTACACTTCCTTGGCCTGGAAGGTGATTTCCTTATTTTTGGATTGCCCAGCAGTAAAGTGGGAGCTAGTAGTCCATATAGCAGAATTCTTCACAGGTTATAGCAGGTATTCAAAATCAGGGCTCTATCTATGTAGAAATATAGGTATACAATGCAATCAATAACACCCTTCACTTTTAGACCCTTTCACTTGTGCTAAAATAACAAACACAACAGATTTACCCATTATTCTGCACTTAATACCCCATAATGACAAAGTAAAAACAGAAATTTAATAAAAAGATAAAATAATCCATTGACACAAGTATTCAGACACTGCTTGAGGTCATCATCTTGTTGGAAGATAAACCTTCAGCCCAGTTTGAGGTTCAGTACTTTGCTATATATAAACACACACACAGTGGTGCTTGAAAGTTTGTGAACCCTTCTATTTCTATATTTCTGCATAAATATGACGTAAAATATCATCAGATTTTCACACAAGTCCTAAAAGTAGATAAAGAGAACCCAGTTAAACAAATGAGACAAAAATATAATATTTGATCATGTATTTACTGAGAAAAATCATACAATATTACATATTAGTGAGTGGCAAAAGTATATGAACCTTTGCTTTCAGTATCTGGAGTGACCCCCCCTGTGCAGCAATAACTGCAACTAAACGTTTCCTGTAACTGTTGATCAGTCCTGCACACCGGCTTGGAGGAATTTTAGCCCATTCCTCTGTACAGAACAGCTTCAACTCTGGGATGTTGGTAGGTTTCCTCACATTAGCTGCTCACTTCAGGTCCTTCCACAACATTTCGATTGGAATAAGGTCAGGACTTTGACTTGGCCATTCCAAAACATGAACTTTATTCTTCTTTAACCATTCTTTGGTAGAACGACTTGTGTGCTTAAGGTCGTTGTCTTGCTGCATGACCCACCTTCTCTTGAGATTCAGTTCATGGACAGATGTCCTGACATTTTCCTTTAGAATTCTCTGATATAATTCAGAATCCATTGTTCCATCAATGATGGTAAGCTGTCCTGTCCCAGATGCAACAAAACAGGCCCAAACCATGACACTACCACCACCATGTTTCACAGATGGGATAAGGTTCTTTAACATTAGCCAATGTGAGAGAGGCCTTCAGTTGCTTAGAAGTTACCCTGGGGTTCTTTGTGACCTCACCTACTATTACACGCCTTGCTCTTGGAGTGATCTTTGTTGGTCGACCACTCCTGGGGAGGGTAACAATGGCCTTGAATTTCCTCCATTTGTACACAATCTGTCTGACTGTGGATTGGTGGAGTCCAAAGTCTTTAGAGATAGTTTTGTAACCTTTTCCAGCCTGATGAGCATCAACAACTCTTTTTCTGAGGTCCTCAGAAACCTCCTTTGTTCGTGCCATGATAAACTTCCACAAACATGTGTTGTGAAGAGCAGACTTTGATAGATCTTTGTTCTTTAAATAAAACAGGGTGCCCACTCACACCTGATTGTCATCCCATTGATTAAAAACACCTGGCTCTAATTTCACCTTCAACTTAACGGCTAATCCTAGAGGATCACATACTATTTCCACTCACTAATATGTAATATTGGATCATTTTCCTCAACAAATAAATGACCAAGTATAACCAAGCATACTCATAAGAACTCATAATTTCTCAAAGGTTTTATGTGAATTATATGGTCTTATACGTGCAGCACCAGAAGCTGAAAATCAGTGCGCTGCATAAACAAGATGCTTTAGACGTGCATAAGACGTATTAAGGCTGTGTGAAACGCCCGTAAAAAGCCACACAAGTCTAAGCATAAAGCATGCTGTCTGACCCTGTCTTGAAGCACGAGAAGCCGAAATGCTTTCCGTTTCCGTTTATTCATTTATTTAACGTCGCTATCAGCATCAGTGGCCATGTTCAGCGACACACACAAGGTTACATCCATACACAAGGATATCTCAAGACAAGTCACTCATACACTCAAGTAAATGCCAATTTAGTGTAGTCAATTATCCTAACATGCATGTCTTTGGACCGTGGGAGGGAACCAGAGTACCCGGAGTAAACACACACGGACACAGAAAGGACCCAGGCTGCTCCACCCTGGGATTGAACCCAGGACCTTCTTGCTGTGAGGCGGCGATGCTACCCACCGAGCCGCCCCAGCCGAAATGCAACGCGCTGTATAATCAATGCACATATTAGGTTATAATGCGTATTAGTGCTGTGTGTCAGCGTGCACGAAACGAAACCAAAAAAACCCGCAAAATGCATTTACCCGATCACATATTTACAGTCGTGAAGCATGTTTCGGCAAACCTAGTGTGAGCAGGAGCCAGGGCGTGAATGGGGAGGGGCGACAAACGCACTTCAAGGCAACCGTGCTAAATGTGAGAACACCCTAAGACCCCCTGGAAAGAATGTAATCAGGATTGAAAATCTAACCTCAAGCACAGAGATTATAGGAACTAGTACCTGTCACGGATGTGTTCCTAGCCTCAAACGCTACACACAATTCACCTACAACTGCATCGCCACAAGCAAATAAAGACAACACTGTCATGAAATTTGTGGGCAAAACTGCAATCATTGGCCTGAATACTGGTGATGATGAAGCGACATACAGGAGTGAGGTGGCAAATCTGGTGACGTGGTGTAAAAACAACAACCTATCTCTCAAAAGACAAGACCAGGGAGCTGACATTAATTATGACCTCATCTGCACATGCAACATTGCCTGGCTAGTCAACAAGGCACAAGAGCGGCTGCAGTTTTGAAAGAGACTCAGGTAATTTAGCATGTCACCATGGATTGTCAGTAACATTTACAGCTGCATCATAGAAAGCATCTTGATCAGCTGCATCACTGCGTGGTATGGGAACAGCAGCATTATGGCCTCCAAGCGCCTGCAAAGAGTGATAAAGACTGCTGAGAAGATCGAAAAGGGCACCCCCCATCTCTGCAGGACATCTACCACAGGAGAGTCTACAGAAGAGCCTGCAGCATCATCAAAGACTCCACTCACACCCAAACAGGTTTTTCACACTTACGCCATCTGGCAGAAGGTACAGAAGTATGAAATGGATTACTTCTAGGCTGAGGATAGAGCTTTTATCCTCCATAGACTGTTCGATAGATCCAATACACCTCAACATAAAGGAAGCCTCACATGCAGATGCTCACATACTACACACTGCACACTGAAATCCACTGTTATGGACTGTTTGCACTACTTTGTATATTGTATATTGCAGTGGCGTGCAGGCAGGCCCTTCTAACCCTTCTGAGAGGAGGTCAAAAAATGGTGTTTGTAAAATATTATATGAGTTATTTCATGCATGCTACTCTGTGTTATCTTGGTTGCTAAAATATGCATATCTGAATGAGAGTGCTACTAACCAATCAAAACTGCTCATGAGAATGAATTCTGTCTACATGTTTATGTACCCCTTCTGATGATATTTTGAAAGGTTCGGTGATACGAGTTGGACAAATGGACAAAAAAATCTGACTAATCAGATTTATGATTTTCACTACAGGGGCTGGCCCATAGCTGTTTAATCCTTCTCAGCATACTGAAGAAGGTGCTATGTATTTGTCATTCATAAATAAACATTACTGTCTATGTGCATGATTATATCCCTAGATAAGGTCAAATGGTGGCTTGCAAGGAAAGTTGCAATAATTCATCAATGTCAGCCAAGTCTACATGCAAAATAATAGACTATTTTCTGGCAAAGATGCAGAAGATGGACTTTATCTTTAAACAAGCCTAACGGACTGGAGAGTTTGGTGTTTCCTTAATGTTTTGGCTGCCATGGCATACTGTACACATGAGAAATTAGTTACCATACTTTGTTGGATGGTTGTACTTGTAGGATTTGTGCATTATTTTCGAACGTTACACAGAAAATTAAGCTATGAGAAAACATTGTTGTGCTCTTTCTTACATGCTGCTTTTCATTTGTAGTTGCATTTGGGCTGTTGATCTGTATTTTGAAATCCATACAATAATTTAAAATCAATGGTAATGTTACTGTGCATTGACACTGTGTGTGCAAGTTACAGGCTGGGGGAGACGTTGGGTAGCAGAAGGGGTACCCACTGTATGCACTGCATGCCACTGATATATAGCATATTGTATACAGTGCTGTACAAAAGCACAGAAGCACTGCAGTCTCTGATCCACTCATACCAGCACAACACACATTAACACACCACCACCACCATGTCAGTGTCACTGCAGTACTGAAAATGATGTACCACCCAAATTGTACCGGGTCTTTGATGACCCTGTAGGGGTCCTGACCATTAGAGAACATAGTAAACTGGAATAACAAATTATGTAGAAGAATAGATGGACTCCAGTCTGTAATTGTAGAACTACAAAGTTCAGTAACCACTAAAACGTAAATAAAGAAGAAGCTGAATATAACTGAAAATATAGAATGACTCTAACTTTTGCACAGTACTGTATGTGTATTGTGTGCCTCCGGGTGACAGGCTTTTGCATCAGTTTTCATATCCAACTTATCCCTGTGTGTGTGCGTGTGTGTGCGTGTGTGTGTGTGTGTGTGTGTGTGTGTGTGTGTGCCCTGCAATGGACAGTTCCCTCCATGTGTTCTGAGCTTCTGGTTAGGCTCCAGCCACCCCAGGACCCTTAAATGGATTAAGCCCGTATGAAAAGTGAGTGAGTGTGAGTCACCTCTTAGTACAAACCAACATTCCACTAAAAGCTGAACATTAACAAATAAAAAATCAAATGCAAGGTTACTAATATGGCAGCAGCAGAGTAAATCCACGCAAAACATATTCACTTGCTCACTCATTAATACTGGGACACTTCAGAGATGCCAACTGACCTAATGCATGCATTTGGAACGTAGGAGGAAACCAGAGTGGCTGAAGGAAACCCACACAGGGACAAGGAGAATATGAAATCTCGAAATGGCCACCTGAACTCTTGAAGTCTTGATGCACACTCAACACCCTTTTGATTCACTTTTGACTCGGCTATTTGGGTATCGGACTTGACAAGAGCTTTAAGTTTTACATATATCTCCTTTAAACCACTGACAGGTGAAGTGAATGACAATGACTGTGTGAAGCTCTGGAAATTGTTCTCCTTTGGTCCTGGCATTCATGTTGATATTGCTTTGACACATACAGTACCACCTGCCTAAACATTACTGAAGACCAAGTACCCTCTTCCATGGCAATGGTAAGTTCTAATGAATGTGGCCTTTCTAAGCAGGATAATGAGCCGTGGCATACTTAAAAATTGTTCAGGAATGGTTTTACAAACGTGACATTGACTTGGCCTCCAACTTCCCCAGATTTCAGTCTGATCATGCATTTGTGGGAAGTGCTGGTCAAACAAATCTGATCCATGGAGTCCCCAACTCCCACCTTACAGACCTTAAAGCATCAGCCTCAGACACCTTCAGAGGTCTTGGGTATTCTACGCCTCAATGGAACGGGGAAGTTGTGAGTAAGTTGTCCAGTAAGTTGTGAAGCAAGGCCTCCATGGATTGGACTTCTTTGTCTGGCTTGGTCAGACTGAATTCTTTGTAATGATCCTCAAACCATTTCTGAACAATTTTTGCAGTGTGGCAGGTACTTTTTCAGCTGAAAGAGGCTGCTGCGATTGGGGAATACTGTTGACATGAAGGGCTATGTTTGGTCTGCAACCATTTCATAGATATATACTCACCGATCACACCACCTTGTTTCTACACTTAGTATCCATTTTATCAGCTCCTCTTACCATATACAGTATATGCACTTAGTAGTTCTACAATTACAGACTGTAGTCCATCTGTTTCTGTACATATTTTGTTAGTCCCCTTTAATCTGTTCTCTAATGGTCAGAACCCCCACAGGACCACCACAGATCAGGTACCAAACTGGTCCAGGAGAAGTGGAGTACCTCCATGCATTATGGATTAGAGTACATTATACTTCACTGTAGAGCTTCTACTTGAGTGATTAACTGAAATTAGCTGTTTATTACATTTTTACATGTTATAATCTTGTTTTTTTTTCCTGGTCAGGGTTGTGGGGGAATCTGGCACCTGTCAGTAAGAGCACATGGTGCACACCTAAGTACCCTGGACAAGATACCATTCCCTTGAAGCTCCAGCAGAGGTTTACTGCGGAACCACGGGATGATCCCCTGACTGGCCTACCCGCTGGCACCCGCTAGAGCCTCCACAGTGGTGGGCTAGCATATCAGACCACTGCACCACCTGAGTGCCATGTCTTCCACTTGTTTTGTTTAATAATTTAAGTTTGTCTGTTTGTATTTAGTAATTCAAACTTGTCTATCCACCACACAGGCTATTAACTTAATACATGCTGATATTGATAATAATCCATATTCACTGTAAACAGAAGACTTATTATGACTGCTGTGGCTTGTACCTAAAAATGCAAATTGTGGTTCATTCTTGACAAATTCAATTACAATTACAGTCTGTAGTCCATCTGTTTCTGTACATATTTTGTTAGTCCCCTTTACTCTGTTCTCTAATGGTCAGGACCCCCACAGAACCCCCACAGATCAGGTACCATTTCAGCACTGCAGTGACACTGATGTGGTGGTAGATAGCGCGTGTTGTGCTGATATGAGTGGAACAGAACTGGTGTCTGGACATTTTTGGCTGGTGGACTACTTTCAGGCCAGCAGTGACACTGAGGTGTTTAAAAACTCCAGCAGCACTGCTGTGTCTGTTCTACTCACACCAGCACAACAGGCATTATCCACCACCACGTCAGTGTCACTGCAGTTCTGAAACAGTACCTGATCTGTGGTGTCCTGACCATTAGGGAACAGAGTAAAGGGAATTAACATTAACAATTATGAAAAGAAACAGATGGACTACAGTCTGTAATTGGAGAACTACAAAGTGCATCTATATGGTAAGTGAAACTGACATAATTGACAATGAGTTTCAAAACAAGAAGGTGTCTCTAGTACAGTGATCAGTAAGTGTACACACACAGTGATACACATAATGAATGAGCCCATTCCAACTCAGCAATGAGCCTGAGCCACTATATTACCCTGACATTAGTGAATTTAACAGGGATTTTGGAAATACAGGACATAGATAGGGATTTTGCTCTAGAAAGTAATAGAAATATGACTCCCGCTATATGAATATTTGTTATGCAGACACATTTCTGGAATGAGGTACAGTTGGATAATGGGATTTGAGTGTATGTATACTGCATATTACTTGTAAGCTTATATTGATACTAATAATAATTAGATCTGAATATCAGTATTAGTTAATATAAGTAATTATTAGGCTAGCCTAATGTGAGCAATTTAATTTGACTGGTCAGAGTGAGATAGCAGTTTCTCCAGGATTTAAGAGATGCTGTTAGCAATAAAATGATTAGCTCTTAGTCAAATAAATTTAGGATTTTTAAAATAGGAACTACCACACCTATTTTTAAAAGAGTTTCTTCTATATATTTCAGCAGAGAGCTACTTTTAGCTTTTAGATTCCTGTGAATACACCCTATGGCAAAAACCATTTATCTTTCAGGGTGACTTGCATTTCGTTTGGCCTCCTGCACTCAGCTAGTCTAACATCATCATGACATGTACAGAGAACATGCCACCTTCCATGCTCGGCATCCCAGTTCACATTCTGTCTGTATTATATCTGCTAGTTTATAACACTGGTGCTACTCACCATGAAGAAACATAACAATAACTGATCAGTACAACAAGACAAAAGCAAAATCTCTGATTAACCACATAGAGAGATGCAGGCATTTTAGCAGAAGTGCACTTCACTGTGAATGAGACCCTCCTAATTCATCATCTGCATCCATCTTGACTCCTATCCTGACTTCTACCATCCCTCAGATGAAATGTAACCCATTGAGCGAAGGCATGAAAACGTGCCAGAGAAATGATACATTTTTAAGCGACTTCCCAGATGATAGAATGAGATGAAGAGAGAGAGAAGGATAAAGCAGAAGGTAACAGTGGCTTTCCGCATGAATGTTTTATAGGGATTTAAAGGCAATTTCATGCAAATGTGACCACTGCTTGTGAAGCAGAATTTACCAACAGCAAACTGGTCCAGGAGAAGTGGAGTACCTCCATGCATTATGGATTAGAGTACATTATACTTCACTGTAGGGCTTCTACTTGAGTGAATAACTGAAATTAGCTGTTTATTATATTTAATTACATTTTAATAATTGAAAATGAATGTCAATCACATTTTTACATGTTATATATCCTGGTCAGGGCTGTGGGGGAATCTGGCACCTGTCAGTAAGAGCACATGGTGCACACCTAAGTGTACCCTGGACAAGATACCATTCCCTTGAAGCTCCAGCAGAGGTTTACTGCGGAACCACGAGATGATCCCCTGACTGGCCTACCAGCTGGCACCCGCTAGAGCCTCCAAAGTGGTGGGCTAGCATATCAGACCACTGCACCACCTGAGTGCCATGTCTTCCACTTGTTTTGTTTAATAATTTAAGTTTATCTGTTTGTTTTTAGTAATTCAAACTTGTCTATCCACCACACAGGCTATTATCTTAATACATGCTGATATTGATAATAATCCATATTAGCTGTAAACATAAGACTTATTATGACTGCTGTGGCTTGTACCTAAAAATGCAAATTGTGGTTCATTCTTGACAAATTCACTTATTAAAAGTACTGTACACATGGTAACAATATTAGGGAGGATGTAATACATTTTAATGCGAACAAACTAGTGAGAATGACTCAAGCAGGATGCTTTGAATTATTTAACATTAGCTAACTACTGAAAGATAACAGCAGTTACATCATGTGCTGTACTTTATTTTGTGTGTCCTACTTTGGACATCAGTGATATAACTCTTCCTAGATACTTCTATTCATCAACAAAATTTATAATGCCAGGTATTCACACTGTATATCAATACAACGTAAATTATTTAGTATATTGTATAACGTTTGAGAGCTATGCATGGCCCGTATGTTTCTCTGAAACTTGGATAGATAAAAAATAGTTTGCAAAAGGACGTAAGAATAAATAATTCCATAATTGATCTATAAAAATAAAATAAATGTACCATGTTAAAAACCCTCACATTCACTGCCTATTCTCGCTTAATTCGCTTAAATCCCGAAGAAGATGACATATACGCTCACCAGCCACTTTATTAGCTGTATACTGTATAGTCATTCATTCTATCCATTTAGTCGTGACCCTTTGATACTCCATAGACCAGTCTTAAACTGATCCACAGTGTTTCATGGTGATGTTTTGTTTTAGTAGGTCACCAGGTCTTTCTACAACCCATCTTAGGGCACATACACTCACACACTCATACACAAATTCACACACTAAGGGCACTTTAGAAACACCAATTAACCTAACATGCATGTCTTTGGAATGGGGGAGAACACCAGAGTACCCATAGGAAATTCACGCAGACATAGGGAGGACATGCAGACTCCACACAGCCCAGAGTCAGGATCGACTATATATATACACACATGCACACAGCTGTGCTTGAAAGTTTGTGAACCCTTTAGAATTTTCTATATTTCTGCATAAATTTGACCTAAAACATCATCAAATTTTCACACAAGTCCTAAAAGTAGATAAAGAGAACCCAGTTAAACAAATGAGACAAAAAATATTATATTTGGTCATTTATTTATTGAGAAAAATGATTAAATATTATATATTAGTGAGTGGCAAAAGTATGTGAACCTCTAAGATTAGCGGTTAATATGAAGTTGAAATTAGAGTCAGGTGTTTTCAATCAATGGGATGACAATCAGGTGTGATTGGTAACCCTGTTTTATTTAGTCTATCAAAGTCTGCTCTTCACAACACATGTTTGTGGAAGTGTATCATGGCATGAACAAATGAGATTTCTAGGGAGGTCAGAAAAAGAGTTGTTGATGTTCATCAGGCTGGAAAAAGTTACAAAATCTCTAAAAAGTTTAGACTCCACCAATCCATAGACAGATTGTGTACAAATGTAAGAAATTCAAAACCATTGTTACCCTCCCCAGGAGTGGTCGACCAACAAAGATCACTCCAAGAGCAAGGCGTGTAATAGTTGGCGAGGTCACAAAGGACCCCAGGGTAACTTCTAAGCAACTGAAGGCCTCTCTCACATTGGCTAATGTTAATGTTCATGAGCCACCGTCAGAAGAACACTGAACATTAATGGTGTGCATGGCAGGGTTGCAAGGAGAAAGCCACTGCTCTCCAAAAAGAACATTGCTGCTCGTCTAAAGATCACGTGGACAAGCCAGAAGGCTATTGGAAGAATGTTTTGTGAACGGATGAGACCAAAATCAAACTTTTTGATTTAAAAGAAAGAATGGTTAAAGAAGAATAAAGTTAATGTTTTGGAATGGCCAAGTCAAAGTTCTGACCTTAATCCAATCAAAATGTTGTGGAAGGACCTGAAGTGAGCAGTTAATGTGAGGAAACCCACCAACATCCCAGAGTTGAAGCTGTTCTGTACGGAGGAATGGGCTAAAATTCCTCCAAGCCGGTGTGCAGGACTGATCAACAGTTACAGGAAACGTTTAGTTGCAGTTATATATAATAAATATACCTCTGTAAGTGTGTGTGCCTCTTGTGTGTGTGTGTGTGTGTGTGTGTGTGTGTGTGTGTGTGTGTGTGTGTGTGTGTGTGTGTGTGTGTGTGCGCGTCACAATTTGGATTCAAATAAAATACATAAGAGTCTTTGATTGGATAATTTCGATAACACCGTGGTGGTAGAAAAGACGGTTATGTGTTTCTGAAATTCCAAATTAATTTCCTGCATATAGCAAAGAAAACAACTCTGGTGACTGTTAAATTACTGGAATTGGATTAAGAACTGTCCAATGCATTATTACAACCAAGACAAATGGAATAACTGTGGTCAGAAAAACATCTTGAATGACCTTGATTGGAGATCACTTAATCACTTAATGAAGGTGATTCACTAAAATAATTGACAGTAGAACTCACGAGATTGCATGTGGAACTGGAAATGTGGATGACTGCATATTCCAGCCGATTTACTGCAGTTAGGGCGATCAGCAGTGGTCAGTTTTGCACAGAATTTTTTGTTCCTCTCAAAACCAGTAGTAAATTAGCAGTAGGTATGATGCAGGAAACAGATGTCAGGTCAACACTTATATAATTGTTCATATAATTGTTCTGTCTAGTATCGTCACTGAAAAACACTTTAGATTGTCAACAAGCTTATCTCATGGTTTCTAAAGCTACATTTCCCATTTAATCCCAAGCTTTGGTTGTGGTTGACCATTTGACCTCATTTCACATCAGCTTTTACTCTCTGAACCTCTAGTTTAGCACAATCATTAGACCGGTTGAGGTGTATTTTTTGCAAAAAGCTACAGCCTTATTAAATGTACTGTTTTATTGACAGATAAAGAGCTGCTATATATTACAGCAAGATTTTGCTATCTGCCTTATTGTACCCATGCATATAGTCCTCAGCTTCTTTGTCATAGAGACTCCTTGAATTTGGCAATAAATTATAAAACATTAGCAAAGTGCTTTTTTAGAATGGTTTAGAAAACTGTTTAAAAAGTGCTGTTTACTGGTTTGTTATAAAGGAATGTATATTAAGTCCATCATCTAATTTTTTGGAAATGATTCAAGGTCAGTAGCTTAGATGGAGCCACTGCACTGACTCCACTTCAGGATATGACTCTTTACTGTACCATGAGTGGTACAAAATTAATCTCCAAGGTTTATGCTCAAAACAATTTGGCCAATTTATATTCTGAATTAAATGCACAGATTATCAAAAGTGTCATGAATAGTTTTTTGTTATAGTTATTTGTTAGTAATGTTCCTAATTACTGCAGGCTACCTTACTTCACTAATGAGAATAGAGAAAATCCAGATATATAGTATTTTGTAACTTCCCCTCATAATCACATTCTCAACATTACGTATAAAGTGGGGTAAAAAAGTATTTAGTCAGCCACTGATTATGCAAGTTCTCCTACTTAGAAAAATGAGAGAGGTCTGTAATTTTCATGATAGGTACACTTCAACTATGAGAGACAAAATGAGAAAAAAAAATCCAGGAAATCACACTGTAGGATTTTTAAAGAATTTAAATGTAAATCATGGTGGAAAATAAATATTTGGTCACCCACAAAGAAGCAAGATTTCTGGCTGTCACAGACCTGTAACTTCTTCTTAAGAAGCTCTTCTGTCCTTTACTTGTATTAATGACACCTGTTTGACCTCGTTATCTGTATAAAAGACACCTGTCCACAGCCTCAAACAGTCAGACTCCAAACTCAACCATGGCCAAGACCAAAGAGCTGTCGAAGGACACCAGGAAGAAAATTGTAGACCTGCACCAGGCTGGGAAGAGTGAATCTACAATAGGCAAGCAGGTTGGTGTGAATAAATCAACTGTGGGAGCAATTGTAAAATAATGGAAGACATACAAGATCATTGATAATCTCCCTCAATCTGGGGCCCCACGCAAGATCTCATCCCGTGGGGTCAAAATGATCATGAGAACGGTGAGCAAAAACACAGAACTACAGGGAGGGACCTGATGAATGACATGCTACGCCGAGAGAGACTTGGATTCTGCAGTCCAGGCGTGTCCTCCTGCTTAAGCCAGTACATGTCCAGACCCGTCTGAAGTTTGCCAGAGAGCATATGGATGATCCAGAAGAGGATTGGGAGAATATCATGCGGTCAGATGAAACCAAAATAGAATTTTTTCGTAAAAACTCAACTCGTTATGTTTGGAGGAAGAAGAATGCTGAGTTGCATCCCAAGAACACCATACCTACTGTGAAGTATGAGGGTGGAAACATCATGCTTTGGGGCTGTTTCTCTGCAAAGGGGACAGGACGACTGATCCGCGTTAAGGGAAGAATGAATGGGGCCATGTATCGTGAGATTTTAAGCCAAAACCTCCTTCCATCAGTGAGAGCATTGAAGATGTAACGTGGCTGGGTCTTCCAGCATGACAATGATCCCGCAACAAAGGAGTGGCTCAGTAAAAAGCATTTCAAGGTCCTGGAGTGGCCCTGGAGTTTAAAGTCCGTGTTGCCCAGCGACAGCCCCAAAACATCACTGCTCTAAAGGAGATCTGCATGGAGGAATGGGCCAAAATACCAGCTACAGTGTGTGCAAACCTGGTGAAGTCTTACAGGAAACGTTTGACTTCTGTCATTGCCAACAAAGGTTATGTTACAAAATATTGAGTTGAACTTTTCTTATTGACCAAATACTTATTTTCCACCATAATATACAATTAAATTCTTAAAAAATCCTACAATGTGATTTCCTGTTTTTTTTTTTCATTTTGTCTCTCATAGTTGAAGTGTAGCTATGATGAAAATTGCAGACCTCTCTCATCTTTCTAAAGTAGGAGAACTTGCACAGTCAGTGGCTGACTAAATACTTTTTTGCCCCACTGTATTACTCCTCTAAATATTTTCTGCTCTCTTGATTACTTTGTCTCTTAATGTACCAAAATGACTGTTTTCTCTTTGAGCCCTTAAAGTCTGTTTTCTACACAGTCTGATTTACAACTATGGAGACTCTTTCTTTAATCGCTGCACTGCAATTTTCACATAAAGAAGAGTAATATGGTAATTAAACGAGTATGGCCATCACCACGTTCCCTCTGCTAATGATGCAATTAATGTCAAAAGACAGAGTTTTCAAAAACACATAATACTCTATATGAAGCTGAAGATGATTACTCTCTTGAGATAAATTACACTGAACCCATGCATAATCAGGAGCAATACCTGCAGATAGGACTGGGAGAATGAGGGGTGGGTTAAATAGATTACGAAGAGTAGAAAGAAAGGCATGATCTGAAGTGAGTCCCTGCGTCTTATCACAATCATTGGTATGCATAAAGAAGTGGAAAAATGTTGTTCTGATCTCCATGACTCGCACCAAAGTCACTTCTCCTCTCTGAGCCAGAGTTTCAATCATGTCTTCATCTTGTTATCTCTTGCATGCAGAGAAAATTAGCTCTCCTTCAGGCTAGAGGAAATGCTATATTAGATCTACAGCATGTCATCATGGGCAGAATAATTATTTTTCAAAGCAAGTCAGAAGGTGTGCCATGTACCAGGGACATCTTTCAGACAAATTCCATACTCAAAAATTAATGTCACAGTTGTAATATGGAATAGTTGTGATGCGCATTTCAGATTATATCAGTGTCTTGAAGGCAAGCTGCAATCAACTGGCTATTAACTTAGTCATAGGTTCTTGCCACACGTGAAGCACATACACCTAACAATGTCATTTGGGTGGAAAAGGATTGCCTACACTAATTCCAATTCCTTATGAATGTAATACGCTATATTTGTAAGAAAGACAGCATGATAAAATAATGTTATTTATTTATTTTTCACACTTTAGCCCTGCTTATCCTGATCAGGGTCACAGGGGCTCTGGTGCTAAAAGCCATAGGGTGCAGACAAATGTACCCTCTAAGAGGAGCCAGTCTATTGCAGGGCAGTCTAGGAGTAGTTGTTACAATGCAGCGTGGATGATCCCTCGGCCGGATTTTTCTTCCCTCAGGCCAGTTGGTACTTGATGCCCAACCTGGCAGAAAGGGAATGCCAAGACCCAAACGTGGGTCATTGTTGTGGTCTAGTATTGTTTTAGACCACTGACCCAAGAACACTTATTTACTGTTTACTTATAACTACCATCCTCAATGTGAAAAAATTCCCAAGTTCTCAACTGAAATTACTGTAATTTACTGACAACTTTTGCTGTCATCAGAGGCAAAAAGGAGACACCCATGGTGAACAGTAGCATACTCAATTTACTTTCTTAAAAAACAATTTGTCTTTAACACAAATATTGTATAATGTAAAAGTATTTGTGCTTTAACTCTGGAAATTTGTGCTTAACAATAATTACATTCTATGAAAATGGACTACCTCGTTACAGAACTGCAAAGGGGCCAAATTTGTTTTTATAAGTTAATGTCTGTGTTTTTAGGCACATCATGCTTTAGGTGGTTAGATAAAATGTTTAAAAGAGATGGAAGCACTGGCATGTCAGCAACAAACATAAGTCATATTGTTACTGCAGGCTTACAATGTATATTATGCCACCTAGGAACAGGGTCATAGTATTAAAACAGGTAAGTATAAGGTGGGAACAAAACGTTATCGCATATTATGCACTTCAACTAGCGGAGTCAGCTGATTAATGTCCCCTTTGTTGATCTGGGAATAAAATAAATAAATTGTGAGAAAGCTAAATACCATTTTAAACCATAAGCCTTATCTTTTACATTATACAGAACAAAGTAAAGCCCAGACAAAAAAATATTTTGAATGTGTCATTTGTTTTGGAAAAATTTGTATACGACCCCTCTCACCTCAATAATAACACCAATCCTGGCAGATATGGATTCCATCTGTCTTGCCTCACGATTTCAGTAACTGTGTGTGACTTTCAACTGTCACACACAGTTACACAGGGGGAGTCATATGCTGGTTAAAGTGTGAAACATCTGTAAAATTTTCATCAATGGGTGTTTCCATTTAAATACCCATATTCCACTCTGACATCCTTCTTCTGACTCATTTTATACAACTCTAGTGTTTTTAATGTGGCCAACAACTGACTGTCTGCATTTATGTATGTGGCATTTATCCAAGTGAGCACTGCATTGGCACTAAACAAAAAGATTCTGCTATACTTTGATGCAATTATATTTCTCACACAAATGGGTTCAGAAAGAAAAAACATGACTGTCTTTTATGTTTGTATGTTGCTGTGTCTTTGAAATGGGATATATGAAATAAAATTGTAAATAAGATGTTATTTTTGTACTGTCGTACCCCCACTAAGGATAGGAAGCTATTGGGACCCCTTTGTGCACTATTTCTTTTATACAACATTCAGTGTTCAAGGATATGAAGACTGTGGTCCTTTGTTCAAATACCACCTCTGCAAGCCACCTCTTGAGCACGGCCCTTAACCCACAATTGCTTGGATTGTAAAGATTGTGACAGTTAAGTCACTCTGGCAAAGAGTCTCTGCTAAATTATCAAATTTAAATATATTCAAATAACCCTCTATCCTTTAAATCATGTTAGCACAATATAATGGTGCCAGGTTTAATATGATCGGCGCTCCTGTCCTGTTATCAGCAAACTGGGTGTAGCTAAATATTTACAGTCTTGTGTGTATTGTTCCTGTATCTACTAGCCCTTGTCCGCATGCATCTGTGGCTAATTCACTTGTCAATGTCTACCAATCATTCTTTGCTGTAGAAGTATGCACAATTAACAAGCACAAAATGCTCTTTGCTGTCTCATCAAGTGATTCTTTTAGCACTAAATCCTACAGTAAACTACTATTTTACAAACCACTGAACACAATAAAAGTTTAAGTTACAGAGAGAAGGAAAGGGTGTAGGTAAAGATGAGTGTGCAGCTAGAAATGAGATGTGATTTGCCATCAAGAATATCTGCTGTATACAGTGGGGTAAAAAAGTATTTAGTCAGTCACTGACTGTGCAAGTTCTTCTACTTAGAAAGATGAGAGAGGTCTGTAATTTTCATCATAGGTACACTTCAACTATGAGAGATAAAATGAGAAAAAAAATCCAGGAAATCACATTGTAGGATTTTTTAAGAACTTAATTGTAAATCACGGTGGAAAATAAGTATTTGGTCAATAACAACTCAATACTTTGTAACAGAACCTTTGTTGGCAATAACAGAGGTCAAACGTTTCCTGTAAGTCTTCACCAGGTTTGCACACACTGAAGCTGGTATTTTGGCCCATTCCTCCATGCAGATCTCCTCTAGAGCAGTGATGCTTTGGGGCAACACAGACTTTCAACTCCCTCCACACATTTTCTATGGGGTTGAGGTCTGGACCAAAATATACCAACCAAAATATAGTTCTGACTTCATTTTCCCAGGTAAAATTTTTGATTCACCATTTGTTATATATACAGTGTGTGTACAGTGGTGCTTGAAAGTTTGTGAACCATTTAGAATTTTCTATATTTCTGCATAAATATTTCCTAAACCATCATCAGAGTTTCACACAAGTCCTAAAAGTAAGACTAAGAGAACTCAGTTAAACAAATGAGACAAAAATATTATACTTCATTTATTTATTGAGGAAAATGATCCAATATTACATACTAGTGAGAGGTAAAAGTATGTGAACCTTTGCTTTCAGTATCTGGTGTGACCCCCCGTGCAGCAATAACTGCAACTAAACGTTTAAATTTTGTTAAACTCATTTCTTTAACTGGGTTCTCTTTATCTACTTTTAGGACTTGTGTGAAAATCTGATGATGCTTTAGGTCATATTTATGCAGAAATCTAGAAACTTCTAAAGGGTTCACAAACTTACAAAAACATATCATATTTGTTTTTACTACAGAATTTGTTATGCTAAGAATATCCCCCATGCTTCTCTTCATTTGAATCACTTTCGACATTTCAAATTATACCATAGTCATATGAGGTTGCGTGTTGTTGCTATAATGCAACCTCAAGTGTGAGCGTATAAAATGGAAGAGATCAAAGAACGCTTTCAAATTCCATGTCAGCACAGACCAGAGAAAACTGCTTAAGACAGATTTCATGGCATGTTTCTCCCCCAGCAGTTTTCCTCAACTGCAGTTCCATTATAATGTATCATAATCAACTTGTGCCATTGATCCATTGCAGTCGGGAAAGAAATTCTGTGCAGATGCCCTGGATCAAACAACACAACCAAAAGCTTAGATCTAGCCATGCATAAACAGCTGTATTATTCTGTGCTAGTACTCCTATCCTTTGTTTACTAATACTTCCACAGCTAGCATCGTGACTGAGAGCAGATCATAATCTAATCTATTACTGAGCTGGATATAACCCTTGGGGTGGTGGCTCCAGCACTGAACTACATTCTATAGTACAGCAGTCAATAAAAACAGTGTACTTCCCTAATTACTACAGTTAAACAACAAATGATGTTCTGAATACAAGAGAGAAACTGATTGATTGATTGATTAAATGTTTGAAATGCTAAACAGAGAAGAACTACAGGTGGAGGGCATAATTATTCTGTACAAAACATGAGGACAGGTTTAAAGTCTTTGCAACAAATTGGTTTTCGGTACTTCTACGCACACTTTAGGTGCACAGCCCAGTGTTAATCTGAAGTACACCTACGGATTCTCCAGAACAAGGACATTCTGTTTATTTAGGAACATTTAGAACCAGGTGTAATAAAACATGTTTATGAAATTATACTCATTTGATTTCTCACAAGTAACAGTGGCATAATCAGAACCTACATCAGTTGTGTATCGGTGTAGGGTTTTTTTTAGCAAACATGCCAATCAACATTGTGGATTTAATGGGTCTGCCTCTTGTGATGGATATGTCCACAAGGATACTCATTTCTTTGCCAGATATCTAATAAATGTGAAGAAATTTCTACCACCAGCAAATGTGGGGCCACTATATCTCCTATCTGTGTGATATATCTGAAGAGGTTACTAATGATGTCTGTTGTCGAATTCAGACTTTTGTCAGTTCTGGTGGACCCATCGATCTCAATTCATCACAACAAATCAGTCAAAACAGGTGGCAGACCGGTGTATTCCTACCTCTAAAGACCCATTTACTCAGAGTATGCGATGAAATTACAGAGATTTAAAAATATCCTCCCTTATTCAGCATGGACAATTGGAGAGGAATTGATTTCCCCTCAGGTAGTGCCAGTGCTTAATTGAAATAGAAATTCAAGAGCTTCTGTCTAGATCATTACCTTAAACACTATATGTTACAGTTGAAATGTAAGCCATAATTACTTGTTTTTTATCTCCTGCAGATAACAACCATAGAGTCATGTCACTTTTTCCACATAAAACCTGATCAGTCATTGGCATTTCAGAAAGTGTCATAGCATTTTAACTGGGTGTCTTCACATTAATGCAGTGTCAAGTCACTAAATTGTTTAAGTGTCAAATTGTTTATATAGAATAGTTTCATAATTACTCTCTTCTGATTATATCGTATCAATGTTATTTCTTAATTAAGCAGTCATGTAAGACATCTGCACTCACTGAGCACCTTATTAGGAACACCAGTACGCATACACATTCATACAATTATTGAATCATCCAAAAACGTGACAGCATTGCAATGCATAAAAACATGCAGATATTGGCCAGCAGCTTTTAAAAATTGTTCACAACTACCATCGGAATGGGTAACAAATTTGATCTCAGTAATGTTGGCAGGGGCATGATTTGTGGTGCCTGACAGGCTGGTTTGAGCATATCTATAACTACTGATCTCCTGGGATTTACACACACCCACGCATGTGCACACACACCAGTATCTACAGTTTATTCATAATAGTGCAATAAATTAATTTAATTTACAAAACAGACACAGACACACAGTTCTGCGAGTGGAAACGACTTGTTGATGAGAGAGGACAACAGAGAATGACCAAACTGGTTTGACCTAACAGACATAGTACAGCCACCCACATAACCATTCTTTACAATTCCAGTGAGAAAGGCTTCAGCCAAAGAAAAGAAAGCTCAGGCTGCAGGGAGCACAGGCTCACAGGACAGCTGAAGACTGAATAAACCACCAAAACATGAATTTTGGACCGAACCTGCCTTGTGTAAACAGCACAGGCTTGTGGAGGTGGTGTAAGGCTATGGGGAGTGTCTTCTTAGCACACTTGGGGGACTTGATTCAGTTCTCAAATGGGCTGAAGTGAATCATTACTTGGATACCATAGCTTATTTGAGTATTGTTGCTGACCAAGTGCATTGAAAGTATGGCCTTTCTGGCCTGATAATGCACCATGTCACAAATCAAAGGTAATCTTAAACTGGTTTCATGAGCATGACATTGAGTTCAGTGTTTTTCAGTGACCTTCCAGTTACCAGATCTGAAACCGACAGAACACCTTTGGTATGTGGTAAAATGGGAGATTTGCTGCAAGAAAAGCAGTAAAAAAAATCTGCAGCAAGATGCAATCATGTCAACAAGGATCGGGATCTCAAATGTTTCCAACATCTTCTGGAGTCTTTGGCTCTTCAGTCCAAAATGTGACAAACACCAGAAATAACTTGTTTTTACAACAGAATATAACTCTCCGCACTAATTATGAACGATCACAATACAGGTACTCCAGATGGCCCAGCTTTACAATGGAAATGCAATAAACTAAAAATACACATTCAACAGAAACCATACTCAGTAAAGGAGTTGCATTAAAAACCTTTGGTACGTTGTGAACTATATGGGCAGCAGCATTCAGAATGCTTTGTAGTGGAGCAATGGAACATGAAGGCAGACCAGCAAGTAAGATTATCAAGCCTGGAAATGTCAAGAGCCTGTATGAGTATCTGAGCAGATTCTCTGGTCAGAAAATCACATATTCTGTTGATGTTGTTCAGAAGAAATCTGCAAGACCTGATGGCTGATGCGACATGATTAGAAAAATTGACAGCTCCAATGTCTTGAGGTAAATCAGTTCTGATGTATCCAGACTGAGATGGTGTTTTGCCATCCAGGAAGGGATATCAGAAAGGCGGTGAAGTACCTGTGTTTAAACTTGGGAGGTGGCTGGAGGGAATCAGCAATAAAATATGTAGCAGTGATATGAGAAGCCATGGGATCTAATCTCTGTGTCCAGAGATATAGATTATGGAGAGAATAGGAATGGCCAAGGGACTGAGTGGTGAGGAACTCAAGGTGCTAAGAGTGGACCTTGCTATGCTACATAATAGGATTGTTCCAGTACAGTGTGGCAAAAAAGTATTTAGTCAGCCTATGATTGTGCATTGTATGAAGTTCTCCTACTTAGAAAGATGAGCGCGGTCTGTAATTGTCATCATAGCTACACTTCAACTTTGAGAGACAAAATGAAGAAAAAAAAATCCAGGAAATCACAAATTTGGTTCAACTCAATACTTTGTAACATAACCTTTGTTGGCAATAACAGAGGTCAAACGTTTCCTGTAAGTCTCCACCAGGTTGGCACACACTGTAGCTGGTATTTTGGCCCATTCCTTCATGCAGATCTCCTCTAGAGCAGTGATGTTTTGGGGCTGTCGCTGGGCAACACGGACTTTTAAGTCCCTCCACAAATTTTCTATGGGGTTGAGGTCTGGAAACTGGCTAGACCACTCCAGGAACTTGAAATGCTTTTTACGGAGTCACTCCTTCATTGCCCGAGCGGTGTGTTTGGGATCATTGTCATGCTGGAAAACACAGCCACGTTCCATCTTCTTTTTCCGCCAAACATGACGAGTTGAGTTTTTGCCAAAAAGTTCTATTTGATTTCATCTGACCACATGATATTCTCCCAATCCTCTTCTGGATCATCCATATGCTCTCTGGCAAACTTCAGATGGGCCTGAACATGTACTGGCTTAAGCAGGGGGACACACCTCTCGACATAGTGTATTACTGATGGTAGCCTTTGTTACTTTGGTCTGAGCTCTCTGCAGGTCATTCATCAGGTCTTGTACATCTTCCATTTTCTTACAATTGCTCCCACAGTTGATTTATTTACACCAACTTGTTTGCCTATTGTAGATTCACTCTTCCCAGCCTGGTGCAGGTCTACAATTTTCTTCCTGCTGTCCTTCGACAGCTCTTTGGTCTTGGCCATGGTTGAGTTTGGAGTCTGACTGTTTGAGACTGTGGACAGGTGTCTTTTATACAGATAACGAGGTCAAACAGGTGCCATTAATACAGGTAACGAGTGGAGGACAAAGAAATTCTTAAAGAAGAAGTTACAGGTCTGTGAGAGCCAGAAATCTTGCTTCTTTGTGGGTGATCAAATACTTATTTTCCACTATGATTTAGAATTAAATTCTTTAAAAATCCTACAATGTGATTTCCTAGATTTGTTTCTCATTTTGTCTCTCATAGTTGAACTGTACCTATGATGAAAATTACAGACCTCTCTTATCTTTCTAAGTAGGACAACTTGCACAATCAGTGGCTGACTAAATAATTTTTGCCAGGAGAACCAGGCAAGCACATTACCCAATGCCCAAATTAGCAAGAGTAGAGATGAGAATCTAATGATTAACTGTGTCAAATTCAACAGAAAGAGATAGAAGGATAATACTGTAGTTGTGGATTTTCCCTTGGTTCTATGAAGTGCTTCAGTTACTGCAAGGAGAACAATATCTGTAGAAAGTCCTGGGTTGGTATCAAGAAGGTTGTTTTCTTGAAGAAAAGATGGCAGCTGTCCATGTATAGCATGTTCAAGGGTTTTTCACAGGAATGGAAGGATGGAAGCAGGTCTGCAGTCGGACACATCAGCTGGTTTGAGTGATGGCTTCTTCACTGATCATTTGGTATATGGTGCAAGGTTGCTGGCAATTGCCTGAACAAGTGTGGATGGAAGAGGAAATGAGAGGACAAAGGGAGTTCAGAGACTTGTAGAGGGTTTAGCAGAAAGTAGCAGGGGTAGTGTCAGCAGGAAATGAGAATGAGATGTGTAGTAAAGTTTTTGGATGTCACTGTAGTAGAGGGAGTTGAAAGTTAAAAAGAGAGGAGGAGAAAGACAAAAAAAGCAATCAGAAAATCCGAAGAGGAGTTACTGTAAGGTTGGATGTAATTGAGTTTTTAGTGAAGACAACATCAAAGATACTGCTTGCTCTGTGAGTTGGTGTTGTTGGTGAATGAGTCAGGTCGAAAAAGCCTTAAAGGCAGGTTAAGCTCGCTCAGTAAATTCAGAGGACTGCCATCTCATGGAAATGAACCAAGAACATAATCAAGCTCATCGATAAAGTTGCCAAGCGGACCAGAAGGTCGATAGATCATGACTATATGAAGTTTCCAAACACAGCATGAAATTCAAAACAGGAGATGTAGGGTTCAGACAGTGAGGAAGGACGAAATGTCCAGGTTGGGGAAATAAGATGATCTCTTCCTCCACCCAGACCAGAAGTTCTAGCTGTGTGAGAAAAAGACAAATCTGAAGAGAGTGCAGCAGGTGTTGCTGTGTTTTCTAAGGTAATCGGAAACTCAGAGACAATAAGTAGTGAACCACCAATACTTACCTCATTAAACAAATTTGGTATCAGCTATACATTCCCGATACACATTTGATACTACCTCTTATAATAATAATAATTAAAAAAAAAAAAAAAAAAAAAAGTACAAGAATGTTGTTAAATATAAAACGAACAATAAACATGCCTCATTTTAAAAATGTAAATATAAGCTAACACAACAAGCATCGCATGCTGACTAACAACAAACATGTCAGGAATGTGGAAGTATTATGCTATATTATTTATGAAGTATACATTTTTTTTGTAATACTTCATACTGGTTTTTCATTCTTGTGACCGTTCTAATGTTTTCATTTTTATTACTCTTTTGCTTTAGTCACAGCCTCTAACTGTTAGGCACAGTTCTTTAAACTTACAGTGGTGCTTGAAAGTTTGTGAACCCTTTAGAATCTTCTACATTTCTGCATAAATATGACCTAAAACATCATCAGATTTTCACACAAGTCCTAAAAGTAGATAAAAAGAACCCAGTTAAACAAATGAGACAAACTTGGTCATTTATTTATTGAGGAAAATTATCCA
Organism: Ancistrus triradiatus; assembly: GCA_025084515.1. Taxonomy (NCBI): domain Eukaryota; kingdom Metazoa; phylum Chordata; class Actinopteri; order Siluriformes; family Loricariidae; genus Ancistrus; species Ancistrus triradiatus. Next base: position 36,593 of record JAJAGP010001966.1, read on the forward strand.
ATGGTACATATTAGTGAGTGGCAAAAGTATGTGAATCTTTGCTTTCAGTATCTGGTATGAACCCCCACCCCCAGAAATCTCCTTTGTTCGTACCATGATACACTTCCACAAACATGTTGTGAAGAGCAGACTTTGATAGATCCCTGTTCTTTAAATAAAACAGGGTGCCCACTCACACCTGATTGTCATCCCATTGATTGAAAACAACTGACTCTAATTTCACCTTCAGATTAACTGCTAATCCTAGAGTTTCACATACTTTTGCCTCTCACTAATATGGGCAAATCCCATTTGAACCAGGGTTCAAATCCCACCTCTTCCAAGCTGCCACTGTTGGTTCCTTGAGGAAGACCCTCAACCCACAATTGCTTGGAATTGCTCTAAGTTGCTCTGGATAAGGGCGTCTGCTAAATAACATAAATGTAAATGTCTGCTAAATAACTATATAGCAATTTATAACAGAAGAGCTTTGCAGAAACACAGAAGATACAAGATAACACCACACAGACCAGCTATCTCAATCTATACCAAGTCACAATCAGTGATTTCTCCTTTAAAAAAGGACACTGTAAACATCATTTTTAACTTTTTATATTCCAGTTACATTAAAAGCTGACTTTGAATGAATCCAGTGAGTAAATAGTCATTCAGTTCACATATTTAGAACCTGAAAGCAAAGAATATAAAATATGTTTCTTTCTCCACCATAGAAAACCACACACAGGAATCATCATCCCATTATGAAATGTGTTTTACATTCATTTGATTTATTTCTCACTGTAATCTTTCACTCATTACGCTCGGGGCATATATGCAGAACTGTTATATGTACACTGAGCATGCCCTTTACAGTCTGAAAACGTATCTCAAATTAAAATAATGCTAGTAAGTATTTTTTCTATTAAATTACTTCAGTATATGTAACAGAGTAAACATAACTCGTTACTACCCACCTCTGATTTCTGTATATGCTTTGCCCTACCAACTAGGCATGAGCTTGCATACCAGTGAAATGTGACTTATCAAGTTCAGTTTACCTTTCACCATGTTTGAAACACGTGTTTTAGCTTGTTGCTTAGAGGTCAGCGTGCTGCTTTGTTGCTCAGCAACTGTGAGCATGCAAGATGGACGCTAGGGGAACACAAGGACTTCAGTATACGTGCAGTTCACCTCCATTCACACTATACATAGACAGCCTACACAATTTAATGCACACACCCAACACAACCTCATTAGCAACTACAGGTCTGTTACTGCTACACTCATACTTAATTTGGAAATAATTGCGAAGACCGAATTCAGAACGAATTTCATTAAGTACGAGAACAACTATCTATTGCATTTTGGCTCTGGTGATTTTCAGAACAACACATTTCAGTTGAGAAATAATGAGGAAAACAGCATATGTTGCTTTGCATGAGTTTTGCATGCCATTTCCAAAAGGTATTCTTACTGAGCCAAGGAAAAAAGAATTATAAGTAATCATTTGGAATCTGTTTATTTAAAACACTTGACAATTAAGAGCAGTTGAAAATCAGGGCAGTTACTGCTCTCATTCAGGTATGTCCAGCTGCCTTATTACAATGCATGAGCAAGAGTTCAAAAATATGCTTATTGTGTCTCTGAAGAAAGAAGTGTTAGCCTGCAGGCATGTGATTCAGAGATTTAACAAGGTGGTGAAAATCAGCTGTGACCAAATTTGGAGAGGGCTGGATAGAAATGTACATTTAGACCATTTTGCCTTTTGACAAACATGTCACTGTCTAACATCTTGTGGAAAACGTATCTAGATGTGCTTCTAAACAGATGGATTATATAATATCTGTTATTGTTTCAGATAATGAGGAACATCTCTCATTTGTATCCTACTGCAAAATCAATTTACCAGTGGATGATTATGTGCTTATTCACAGGTGTCCTGGTGGAGGAGTGGTTAGTGCCTCACAGCTCCAGAGAACTGCTTTTTGATTCACTGCCTGGATTCCACCTGTGTGGGTTTCCTGAAGGTGGTGGGGGGAACGGTGGTCATGTTTACAGTATATACCATACCAATTGTCCCCACAAGAATTATAAAGATTTGACATTGTTTACTTTCTGGTGACATTTTGCTGTTCCTCACAGGGAGAGCTGCTTTTTACAGAAACTGAACCTTTCTTTTCTTAGGGTTAGGTGCATAGGTATAGCATTAATTAGTTACAGTAATCATCACGTCTTTAGAAAGTCTCCACCAGGACAGTGAGACAAGCCTATGTGGTTCATACTTAAGCAGGATAATGAGCCAGATAAAGTCCTAAGAGCTTTGCAAGGACTACATGAAGGCCAAAGAAGGAGTCCGGTCAGATGACTCCACAGTCATATGACCTGAACCCCATTGAGCATTGTTGGGGGAGGTGCCAGAGAAAGCCAAGCATTCAGTAACATCACAATATTCGTTTTGGAATGGATTTATGCTGGAATAATACATATAATTAGATTTTACACAAACTTGTAGTCCATGTTAGCTTAAGTGCATGTTGTCATTTCAACAAAACACACACCAAATACGAATAAATGTGTGTCTTCATTTAAAGTTTATTAAAAGTATACAACAATAAAAATAACTCTCTACATAAAGTTGTTATTATTCAATATTCAGTTCTGATAAAGTGCTGAAAATAGTACTTACACTCACCGATCACTTTATTAGGCATACCTCCTTGTTTCTACACTTATTGTCCATGTCATCACTCCTACTTACCATATAGAAGCACTTTTTAGTTATACGATCACAATCTGTTTCTCTACATACTTTGTTAGTCCCCTTTACTCTGTTCTCTAATTGTCAGGCACTGATCAGGTCCCATTTGGGTTGATGATCATTCTCAACACTGCAGTGACACTGTTAGTGTGTGTTGTGCTGGTACAAGGGGATCAGACACAGCAGTACTGCTGGAGTTTTAAACCATCCCAGTGTCACTGCTGGACTGAAAATAGTCCACCAACCAAACATGGCCAGCCACCAGTATCATGTAGGCAGTGTCCTGTGAGCACCAATGAAAGGTTAGAGGATGACTAACACAAACTGTGCAACAACATGAGTTAAGCTAGATATACACTTGACGGATCAGAACTGGCGCAACAGTGTGTGCAGCCAAAATGACACAAGCGTGGTGGTTCCACCCCCACGCACAGTCGCCTCTGCAGGCATTTATATGAGACATTAATAAGAGACCATACAGATACTCAAATGACTTAATTGCAACAATGTGGTAGCTGTGTCTAACAGAGTGCACAGTGAGTGAACACAGGGTTTAAAAACTCCAGCAGCACTGCTGTGTCTGATTTGTTCATCCCATCAAAACACACACTAACACACCACCACCACCACATCAGTGTCACTGCAGTTCTGAGAATGATCCACCTCCCAAATAGCACCTGATCTGTGCTGGTGCTGTGGGGGTCCTGATAATTAGAGAACAAAGTATGGAGGGACTAAGTATGAGAACCAGAAGAACTACAGTCTGTAATTCAAGAGCTACAAAGTGTTTCTGGAACTGATCAAATGGACAATGATTGTAATAACACCTAATAAAGTAATCAGTGAGTGTATCTGATGTAGGCCTATATGATGAAATGTTTCTCTTTCTAGGCTGTGTTCAAGAATCTTAATAATAATCACATTTGATAAACAGATGTACTGGCAATATTGCTATCATTCTGTGCAAAGCAGTAGTTGTATATTAACAAAAAGCAAAGTGTCCCTTTTTTTCTGTCGGATTTTGCAGCTATTGTTAACTGCTGTTTCTGGCTGCATTTAACCATTCACTTTTGAAAATAGCTTTGAATTTCTACACAAAACAAAGTCTGGCAATAAGGGTTTTTGTTTGTTTGTTTGTTTGTTTATTTTTCGCATTGCCCAAATCCTATTTTCCCTTCTTTGGGTTTATGCCCAAACCGAGTTGGCCAGATCAATAATGATGGTCTGCAAAGCAATAATAGCTCATTTAGTTTATGTCCTTCAACGAAGCTTATAAAACACACTTAATTTAGGCTAACTCAACAGCAAAGAAATATTGAAGGTCAGGCCCGTGGACAGACATTGAGGGACAGGGGCTCTATCCAATCCATGCCACCCACCAATGCACCATTTCCAATGCTTATACCCTAATATCTTTCATAATCACAGTCATTCCTCAGAAAAGGGAAGTTTCTTCCAAATGCAGTATAACATTATCTTCACACTATATCTCAGCACTGCAAACCCCAAATACATTTGTTGATTTATGTTTGTTGATTAATAAGCAGTATAAAGAGTTGCCCAGCTTTGCCTGTTATGGGATGATTATGAACCTGGATGATATTGCAGATTAGTTGTCTTACTCTACAAGGCTTGCTATGTAAGTCCCTTAATTGAGTCAAAACAATGTGCACTATTCTGTATTTTTATGTTACAGTGAGTATATATTTGACAAATGGAACTACAGCTGTGTAATTTTGGTAAGCAATTTGGGCATCCCATTGAGAGGAAAAAATGCTACATCTAGAGCTTGAAAATAGGTACAGTGGGATGATGCCTTTTTACATTTTTAGACCTTATGTGAAATCTAATTACCACTGTGCTCTTGTCACGGTCTAAATTCACAACATCCTACAGCCAATCAAGTAAACGATCTGGCTATAACCAAATGTAATCCACGATATTTCTGGGTCGTTCCGGAGCTGTGCCATGTCAAAATGCATTTTTTGGAAATAACTCAGCTGTGGCTGAGACTCGCAGGTTTCCTGGCTGCAGCTTTGCTCTGCAAACCACCCACATACCATATAAATTACAATTATATAGACCATCTGAAAAGGCACTTATACGGTCGAAAGGCAAAAAGTCATGGGCATAAGCCCTCCTGGGGTCTATCTTTGCATGCGTCTGTGAAAGGTATTCTTCAAATGAGTACTAGGAAGGTGTCCAGCATTGTTAAGTTATTTCTTTGTTTAAAGCATACGGTCGCATAAATTTTACATGGGTTTGACACAGTAGTCTTTTTGAGCATTTAGTCCATAGAAAAAGAAATAGTCAATACTGAGATCAAAGGGGGAGAGCTGGGACTGGCCTGTGCAGCTGAAAAACAGACTCATATTATTAGTAAAGGTTGAGCCATATAACTGCAATATGGGGCACCCCCTGGTCTGGTCACGTGATATCTAAACACCCAGCCCCCACGAAGAGAAGCTCTCAGACTCACCCACAGGCACTGGAGATGTACACAAATCAAGAACCACTGGCAAGGTAAACACAACCTGGGCTTACGCTACCTGGGAACCAACCCAGTGGGGCCTACAATGCCAGGGGAACACTCCCACTGGGCTAAACAACAGAATGTTACAGAATGTCAGCATTTGGAATCAGTGGTCTTCCAGCTGAACTACTCTGGTGGTTTTATCACCCTCTGGCAGACTAAGGCTTGAGTTGCAAAATTACATTCCATTGTGATTCCTGGTGAAGGTTCCAGATCACAGCTTGAGAATCTACCTTTACTAATAAAAAGTGTCTTTTATTAGAGTGGCACCAGGGGGGTTCCAGGTTGTAGTGAGTGGCATCAGCAGGTCAGCTCTGAGTTAAACGCTTCAGATTAAATGTTTGTTGGTTGGATGGTTATTGTGTGCACTGCTTATTATTCTACGTATGTACTGGGGCTTTCTTTGCACTGTTTTCTGCATTATGTGTGGTCACTGTCACATGGATTGTCAGGTTCTGTAGGAAACCTTGCACGCCATTCTTTTGGCAAATGTTGTTACAGAAAGACAAATCAAGTAAATGTAATGCACAGTTTATATCAGGCAGGGGAATAAATGTGATTCATAATTTAAAATTGTTTTCAGAAAAGCATTCAAGGAAGCTTGAATGAACTGTACACATTTTCCAAATAACATTGGGCATTTTTCATGGGCATTCAAGTCCTTCATTTAAAACCTACACAACAAGCTCATCTTTAAATGACTGCTTCTTGAAAAAAGGGGATTTGTGGCATCAATTAATTACTTAAAAAAATAAAATAAAAAATAAATATCACAATGCAAACCATATGTACACTTTCAAACATCACATCTATATGTACTAGTTGGACATCTAGTTCCAAAAAATGAGGCATTATAATAGGGGGTTTCTGTTCCAAGCTATTACAGCCTCCATTCTTCTATGATCGAAATCTTAAAACACACCATTGGTATTATTTTTCTGTGATATCTGCCACAGCATCTACACCATAATGACTGCTGAGCTACTGTTTCTTCTAGATTTTTCCACTTCACAAAAACAGCACTTAACAGTTGCAAAGGGAAGTTCTTGTAGACTGAAAAGCTGACAAACTGACTTGTACAGGTGACATTAATGTACCTTTTTCAGTCATTGAGAACTTCAGTACTAACTAGCAGTGTTTGCCTATGGTGATTGCATACAGTCGTATGAAAAAGTTTGGGCACCCCTGATAATTTTCATGATTTTAGTTTATAAATCATTGGCTGTTCAGATCAGCAACTTGAGTTAAATATATCATATAGCAGATGAACACAGTGATATTTGAGAAGTGAAATGAAGTTTATAGGATTTACAGAAAGTGTGCAGTAATTATTATTTCAAACAAATTTGGCAGGTGCATAAATTTGGGCACCCCCAACAGAAAAATTACATCATATTAGTAGATCCTCCTTTTGTAGAAATAACAGCCGCTAAACGCTTCCTACAGCTTCCAGTCTGGATTCTGGTTGAAGGTGCTTTGGACCATTCTTCTTTAGAAACATCTCCAGTTCAGTCATGTTTGATGGTTTCCGAGCATGGACAGCCCACATTTTCAGTAATATTCATGTCTGGGGGACTGATATGGCCATTCCAGAACGTTGTACTGGTTCCTCTGCATGAATGCCTTAGTAGATTTTGAGCAGGGTTTGGGGCCGTTGGCCTCGGAGCAACTTTGTCACTGATTCTAGAACATTGTTCTCAAGAATCTGGAGATATTAACTACAATCCATGCGACCCTCAACTTTAACAAGATTCCTAGTACCTGCACTGGCCACACAGTCCCACAGCATGATGGAACCACCACCAAATTTTACTGTGGGTAGCAAGTGTTTGTCTTGGGATGCTGTGTTCTTTTTCCGCTCCTTGTTATGTCCAAATAACTTAATTTTAGTTTCATCAGTACACAGCACTTTATTCCAAAATGAGCTGGATTGTCCAAATGTGCTGGTAGCACACCTCAAGTAGTGACTCTGGTTTGTGGCGTGTCTGCAGAAAAGGCTTCTTCTGCATTGACTCTCCTCCCCATACAGCCTCTCCTTGTGCAAAGTGCGCTGTATAGTTGAACGATGAACAGTGACACCATCATCTGCAGCAAGATTAGGTTGTAGGTCTTTGGAGGTGGTCCTGTGGCTTGACTATGACTGTTCTCACCATCCTTCGCCTCTGCCCTATCTGAGATTTTTCTTGGTCTGCCACTTCGGGAGTTCCTTAACTAGAACTGTGCCTGTGGTCTTCCATTGCCTCACTATGTTCCTCACAGTGGAAACTGACAGCTGAAATCTCTGAGAGAGCTTTTCCCTTTCCCTGAACCATGATGTTGAACAACCTTTGTTTTCAGGCCATTTGAGAGTTGTTTTGAGGCTCCCATATTGCCACTCTTCAGAGAAGATGCAAAGAGGAGAAAAACTTCCAATTGGCCACCTTAACCCTTTATCATAGTTGGACTCACTTGTGTATGTAGATCAAGGGTCAGTGAGCTTACAAAACATATTTTGTGTTCCAATAATTAGTGCTATAATAGTTGCTAAAGGTATTCAAATGACAAGGGTTGACCAAATTTATGCACCTGCCTAATTTTGTTTGAATAATTACTGCACACTTTCTGTAATACCTATAAACTTAATTTCACTTCTCAAATATCACGGTGTTCATCTGCTATATGATATATTTACCTGAAATTGCCGAGCTGGACAACCAATGATTTATAAAGAAAAATCGTGGAAATTATCAGGGGTGCCCAAACTTTTTCATACGACTGTAGCTGGCTTTCAAATTTCTTGGAAAAAGAATGAAACAAAGAATGGAATGGATGTTCATACTATTAGTGATGTAATGTACAACCCCAAATCAGGTAAAGCTGGGACAGAATGGAAAATGCAAATAAAAAAAAATTAAAAGTGTTTCTTACATTTACTTTGACTTTTATGGACTTCACAAGACCTCTGAAGGTGTCCTGTTGTATTCAACACTAGCAGGTTAGCATAAGATCGTAAGTTGTAAGGTGGGACCTCCATGGATTGGACTAGTTTGTCCAACATATCCCACAGGATTGAGATCTGGGGAATTTTGTAGGTCAACACCTTGAATTCTTTGTCAGGTTCCCCAAATGTTTTATGATGACTGCCATAAGGAAATATCGTTGCCATGGAGGGATATACTTGGTTTGCAACGATGTTTATGTAGGTGATTCGTGTCTAAGTAACATCCACGTAAATGCCAAGACCCAAGGTTTTCCAGCAGAACTTTACAAATAGCATCAATGTCAATGTTGATGCTCTTTGTTATTATCTTCTGTCAATGTTATTCACTTCACCTGTCAGTGCCTTTAAAGCTATGGTTGATCAGTACATTTCAGCAGAAAAGTGAGCTTTTTTGTGCAGCATTCAATGAAAAGTTGATGAATAAAAGATTAAGGAGAAATAAATAAAGCCTGAAGGATAGTCACTGTCCCTCTGGAGAAAAGAAGAAGAGAAGCCAAAAACCTCATTAACAAAAAGGCATTTATGTTTACCTGAATTCAGCCAAACCATTCCCCTCTCAATAAGGGTCACTACTTCATCTGTGTTGTACTGTTGCTTTTCTATTACAGCAAAAACAGTGATAGGATCTTTTAGTGCTGTGGCACAAACGGCAAGATTACAGAATAGGCCCTAGCTGACAAGAGCGAATCTAAATCCTATGACTCTCAACTTTGAGTAGATTAGGTTTTTACCTTTATTGTTATTTGTAATTGTATTGGATCTCCCATGGCTGAGCTTGGCTCTTGAGACAACAGATCAGTTGGCTGAACATGTTCTGCATAAACATAATTGTGACAGCAACTCCAATTTCATTTGGATATCTGCTACAGTAAATCGTTATGTTCACTGGATGATCCTGCCACCTGACCAGTTTTGGAGTCTTTGCAGAGTGTTCGTCGTGAGAAAATTGGCATTGGAATTGTCCAGAAGTGCTGCATCACAGAGATAACGCCAAATGGAAGCCGTGTTAAAAGATATGAAAATGACACGGCCACATTGAGGGAATACCTTGATATCATGGTGCAGTTTTGACAGCAATAGACCTGTTGTTAAGTGTGCCCTCTGAGCAGTGGACAAGGGCCCTCAGAGAAATGTAACAGATTAGAAGGCACTGAGCCAAGCCTTACTCTCACCTCATATCTTGTCCTTTACCATAAATCATTCTAGTGCATACATAATGACTTGAGGACACACTCAGATTGTTGTAGCTCACTTATGGAGAGGTGCTGATATCAAAATTACAGGTCATTCATGCATTCATACATTCATTTTCAATATCGGCTTTATCCCGGTAAGAGTTGTACCAAATCCAGAACACCCAACATGAGATAGGAATACATCATAGGATGGACACCAGCCTATTGACCTGCAGCTTGTTTTACTGGCAGATCAAGGCCATTAAAACCACAGACATTAAAAGAAAACACAGACCTGGGTGTATCTACAGAATATGACTGAGGAAGCAGATCCTCACTATTCAGGAAGGAGACGTATGTGATCCCTACTTACTGAAAATCAACTGCAGAAACTCTCAGCAGCAAAGAGGTCAGCTCGGTTTTCTTACTTGTACAGACACTAGCTGTGATTCATACTTCCTTTGTGGAATAATACATTTATATTCAGTGGTTTAAATGTTTCCACATTTTCTACAAAAATCATACCAATACACTCATAAATAATTGCTGTTCAGTATCAGAGTGGATCGCCACATCAAGTTAATAAAACACTGCGTTTTTAATGTTGCTGTATAAATATTGATTCATTAAGATGTCAATTTAGGGTTAAGGTTAGAGTTGCAGTTGCAGTTACATAACTTCAGAAAAGATGTTTACAATTCCCAAAATCACAATGTGTGTTTTGGACACACATTAGACTGAATATACACTTCTGGATAAAAACAAATGAGAGAAAAATTTTATACTTGATCATTTATTTATTGAGGAAAATGACCCAATATTACATATTAGTGAGTGGCAAAAGTATGTGAACCTCTAGGATTAGCAGTTAATTTGAAGGTGAAATTAGAGTCAGGTGTTTTCAGTCAATGAGATGACAATCAGGTGTGAGTGGGCACCCTGTTTTATTTAAAGAACAAGGATCTATCAAAGTCTGCTCTTCACAACACATGTTTGTGGAAGTGTATCATGGTACGAACAAAAGAATTTCTGAGGGCCTCAGAAAAAGAGTTGTTGATGTTCATCAAGGAAAATGTTACAAACCCATCTCGAAAAAGTTTGGTCTCCACCAATCCACAGTCAGACAGATTGAGTACCAATGGAGGAAATTCCAGACCATTGTTACCCTCCCCAGGAGTGGTCGCCCAACAAATATCACTCTAAGAGCAAGGCGTGTAATAGTTGGCGAGGTCACAAAGGACCCCAGGGTAACTTCTAAGCAACAGAAGGCATCTCTGACATTGGCTAATGTTAATGTTCATGAGTCCACCATCAGAAGAACACTGAACAACAATGGTGTGCATGGCAGGGTTGCAAAGAGAAAGCCACTGCGAAGAACATTGCTGCTTTTCTGCAGTTTGATAAAGATCATGTGGACAAGCCAGAAGGCTATTGGAAGAATGTTTTGTGGATGGATGAGACCAAAATAGAACTTTTTGGTTTAAAAGAAAAGCGTTATGTTTGGAGAAAGGAAAACACTGCATTCCAGCATATGACCTTATGTAGCAAACCTAAGACTACACTTTAATTTGATTAATTTTTAATGGACAAACGGGGCACCACCGGATCATTTGTGGACTGGTAGATCCGGAAAACCAGTTGAAAAGAAAAAAGCGAAATTGATCAGTCTAGGTCTGAATAGTGAATTCAAAGTCATGTTTCTCGAACCTTTGTTTGAATGAAACTCTCTCACACCAAGCGGTAAATTCAAAAGGTTATAACAAGTTTATTAATTGCAAACAAGGCAATACCAATGAACTATCTGATATAATAACATATGTATCACAGTATTAAAATCAGGAAACAAGATGATTGTATGTGTAACTTATCAATCGCACAGTAATTACCCAGAGGCAATGTTATGAACTAGTTTGGTACGACCCAATGAGTTACTAGTAACACAAATTACGTTGAACATGAATAGTATGGTAGAAGCTACCTAGACGTGGATAAGTCTATGTTGAAGCGTAGTTTAAGATCAAACGCAAGGTTCGAGAATCAGGGACCCAGAAAAGCCATAAACGGTACTTGCCTGGAAGGTCACTCGAGTGGTTCAGGGCATTCAACCCTGGCCCGGCTCGTCCACCTTTTTTCAATACATACAACTCAGATTTTTATCTTGGCCACAGATAAAGGTGGAGTTGACGCGTTTCTAGCACCACGAGCTTCAAAAGACTTGAAAAACTTGGATGTATGAGAGTGGTAGAGCAGGAAGGAGATCTTGGCTGGTTGGTCTACTTTCGTCGGCTTAATTTCTAATTCGGCAATACCAAACTACTAAGACTGCTGGACACAGAAAAACTTAAAAATAAAATGCAGAAACTTGAAAGAACTTAAGAACGAAAAACTAAAAGCTGCAACTTTAAAAGACAACGAAAAGAAAAGACTTAGAAGAACAAAGAGAACAAAAAGCACAAAAGACTCGAAGTAAAGCTACCACGTGGTTAGCCTGCGTTTTTGTATGTTCCGGATCGTAGGCGGTCGGAGGCGGGGGCACAAGGAGTTGCCCTGATTTAGCCAATGAGAAGCTGACTCATCAGTAAATCCCTCCTATCGTGGATGTGTCTTCTAATTTCACTATATGGGCTACAGACTACAATTATCAACATAATAACCAAAAATCCTCAAAGTTACAAGTTTAGTTGCAGAATTTCGTTGTAAGGTTCAGATGATCAAAGGCACCTTGAATTGATAACCTAGGACATCGTTAAATCATTCTAACTGCAGCACATACATTTGCTATTCCTTAAACAAATAATAATACGATCGATACAAGATGTAGGATACAGTACATTCTGAATAACAGCTTACATTTCTGTCCTCTTATAAGTCTGAACAAGTATTAAACACGAGCGATCGATACACATAGATAAACAGCTGTTATTTCTATATACTATAACTATTAGTATAGCACAACTGGGCCATATTACGTATAGAATGGTCACTATACTAAAACAATGACCAAATAGATGTGAAAATACACAAGGAATCAGTGACATGCATATATATATATATGATTATATATTAGAGTATGAAAAATATCCCTGATCACATTCTTTGTATGAAATAGCTAAGTACATATGGGTGTGCTTGGACTTATTATGAAGCAGTTCTCATGTGTTCTCTAATTGAGTGATCCAGGCAAAGGTAATCTGTTCCCAGCAAAAGTTAATACTATTATTAAAATATTTGTATCTTAAAAAGGAAGGCAATAGTTCCTTGTGTCATAAATCCAGGGCTGTCTTTCTGGTGCCAGGTCGGCTGAGAAAGAGGTCGTAAAAGTAACCCGAGGTGGATGCGTAGTAGCTTTCCTTTGGAGACATTAGGGCAGATTTCTCTTGGGAAGGGGTGAGTCTGTGGTGTTGACTGTCAGAAATCCTTTTAAAGCTACACATTGGTTTATTTTATGGTGGCGGGATGCACAGGTTATCTGGGCTTGGCCATGTCCTAAGTTTTCTTCTGTTGTTTTGAGAAAAAGATTGTTTATCTGGCCATCAATCTGGGCAGAGTCTGCCCAGATGGTGGGCCTTTTTGCATTTTTGCGACACATTTGCCGAGGTGTCGTAATGTTTGTAGCTTTGGTGGAAGAGGGTAGAAAGATGGGGGGGTAGTCGGCTATTGATACAGCTATTACCCTACACTTAACCCATCTGTGAAACATGGTGGTGGTAGTATCATGGTTTGGGCCTGTTTTGCTGCATCTGGGCCAGGACGGCTTGGCTGTCACGCTCCACGGCGGTACGCACCGCCCCTGCCGTCTCACGGACCTATCCGAAAGCCCCACCGCGATCAGACTGATTGAACTCAGCTGTGGGGCTTCCCATTTAAGCGCGTCCGTGAGAGACTCTGATCGCGGATTATTCTCGATGCCTATCGCGTCCCTACGCGCCGCCCTACCTTTGTTCGTCTTGTCCTAGCTCTCCTCCGATCTGTCTCCTCCGACCTCCTCCACGTTCGTCCAATCCCGTTGTGCCTCGTTTATTCCAGGTATCACTAGTTTTGTTACTTCCGTGTTTGGTTTCGTTTCCACCCGTTTTGCGGCTTCGGCTTTATGTTTCATACCCATTTTTGTTTTTGTTTCATGCCCGTTTTCCGGCTTCGGCCTGGTTTAAGTTTCATACCCCTTTTCGGTCCTCGCCGTTTTTCCGTTCGCTGTGTTTCTCTTTTGTTATATATTTTGTTCAATAAATCCTCATTTATCAACCTGTGTGCGTCTCGCCCTTCCGTTCGCCACCCAGCGTTACATTGGCATCATTGATGGAACAATGAATTCTGAATTATATCAGAGAATTCTAAAGGAAAATGTCACGACATCTGTCCATATACACACACACATATAAGTCTGTTTTAAAGTATTTGTTTATTTATTAGAGATTCACTGAGTGCTCCATTAAAAAAGATAGCAGGGGCTGCTGCTGGTGTCTGGCTCTGTGCTGTTGCTAGCTTTTGCTTTAGCCTCTTTGACCTTGTTTGCTTTGTCAAACTCTGCATATTCAACAGGGTGATGCTGTATTAAATGTCTTATTAAATCAGTTATTCTGATCGTTTTGAGTTGATCCTTCACGGCTTATTTTTGCCATGTATGTAATCCAAAAAGCACGCTCTGAAGAACTTCCATAGTAGTGCCCCTAATCCCCTTAGTAGTGCCCCTAATCCATCACTCAGTAATGCGGTATTTAGGGAACCTATCTAGGTTATTAGTTAAGTAGAACTCAAAACACAGCCAAAACCTATAATGCTTCCTTCTCATCATGTCAGCAAACAAACCCTCCAACATGTCTCTTTAACAAGAGTGCCTGAAACTTTGCATTATGAGCTGACCTGAACTGAATTATGAATTAAAGTTAGTAAAAGCACTGTGCTGTTCATGTGTGGTTGACCGGCACAGAATCGGTTATATGAGACCGACTGGAGCAGATCAGGCTAAAACCAGCCGAATACGTTTTATACCTGTATATAATGAAGGCTTTGATTGCTATAAGGTTTACTTCACCCCACAAAATTACACAAATCAGAAAGCATGAAACAGCTGCCGAATGTAAAAAGATTTTATTATGCAATCTGCAACGTCTTAAAAACGGAGTTTAAAAAAGAGAGGTGCCTATTTTTGGCTGATGTATTTTCGCTCTGGTAAGACATACCCCAAATTCTGTGGGTTAATCATTACTCTGAATCAGTCTCCAGAGTTACTGCGTTCATAATGTGGTTCTTCTTTGCATCGCCAATCTCACTTTATAATCCATTTCTGTGTTCAGTTCTTTAATCTGATGGAGCCTTTTCCAGCTGTTAACAGACTGTTTCTAGGCTGTCGTGTGTTATGCTACCTGGCTAGCAAGGTTTACCCAGCATGCTGTTCGGTGATGCAGTTCTACTCAGAGATCAGCAGCACTCATAGTGGCGAAAAATATTATATAATTTGCTCCCTATCTGTTGTGTTTCTGCTATGTATGAAGGTATATGAAAAATACATACCGTACGGGACATTAACACCAGTGTACCGGTTGAACTGGTATGCTTCCAAGCACTAGGCTCTAGTCAAAAACTACTAAATTAATAAATAGTGCTATGTAAATATAAAGCGTATTTTCACGAGAAAACTGCATGGAAATGATTTGCAAATGTGTCAGAGATACCACTAAAAACACAAATGGAACGCTACCATCTACACAGTATCCAAAGCCTAAACTGTTATACAGAATATATCACTCCCTCCAGGAAATACACAACACCATGGTTCTTCAGTTACAAGCACACATTAAAGTAGGTAAATCCAGAGCAGCGCTACTAGTAGTGGACACAGCAGTCAAATGACTAGTGCTCGCCACTTCTAGGTGTATATAGGTCAAGGAGGCACATCGTTTGTAGTTTTAAGCAGAGTACAAACATTTCCATTTAATGTGTCTTGCACTTGTGTCTGTGTCCTAAAGGTGTCTGTGTGCAACACAAAGCGTAATGTAGTTCCTACTTATACACAAATGCAAGGTAAATCAATATTCATTAAAATAAATTAAATACAAAATATGTAAAAAAAACAACAACAAAGGATGACATAATATTTATGCCAGTTAAAATACATATGCTTTAAACTTTTTAAAAATTTGATCAACTGTTTTTGATTTACTCTTATATTTTTTTAGAATTGTTAAGACCTTGACATTCAAACGTATGGAAATTGATCAGTCTTATAAATGCCATATACAGTGGGGTAAAAACTATTTAGTCAGCCACTGATTGTGCAAGTTCTCCCACTTAGAAAAATGAGAGAGGTCTGTAATTTTCATGATAGGTACACTTCAACTATGAGAGACAAAATGAATCACATTGTAAGATTTTTAAAGAATTTAACTGTAAATCATGGTGGAAAATAAATAAATTAGATTTTTGGCTCTCGCAGACCTGTAGCTTCTTCTTTAAAACCGGTATTAATGGCACCAGTTTGACCTTGTTATCTGTATAAAAGACACCTGTCCACAGCCTCAAACTGTCAGACTCCAAGCTCAAGACCAAAGAGCTGTAGAAGGACACCAGGACAAAAATTGTAAAACCTGCACCAGGCTGGGAAGAGTGAATCTACAATAGGCAAGCAGGTTGGTGTGAATAAATCAACTGTGGGAGCAATTGTAAGAAAATGGAAGACATACAAGACCATTGATAATCTCCCTCGATCTGGGGCCCCACGCAAGATCTCATCCCGTGGGGTCAAAATGATCATGAGAACGGTGAGCAAAAATCCCAGAACTACACGGAGGGACCTGATGAATGACCTGCAGAGAGCTGGGACCAACGTAATAAAGGTTACCATCAGTAACACACTACGCCGAGAGGGACTCAGATCCTGCAGTGCCAGGCGTGTCCCCCCGCTTAAGCCAGTACATGTCCAGGCCTGTTTGAAGTTTGCCAAAGAGCATATGGATGATCCAGAAGAGGATTGCGAGAATATCATGTGGTCAGATGAAACCAAAATAGAAATTTTTGGTAAAAACTCAACTCGTCGTGTTTGAATGCCGAGTCGCATCCCAAGAACACCATACCTACTGTGAAGCATGGGGGCGGAAACATCATGCTTTGGGGCTGTTTTTCTGCAAAGGGGGCAGGACGTCTGATCCGTGTTAAGAGAAGAATGAATGGGGCCATGTATTGTGAGATTTTAAGCTAAAACCTCCTTCCATCAGTGACAGCATTGAAGATGGAATGTGGCTGGGTCTTCCAGCATGACAATGATCCCAAACACACCACTCGGGCAACTAAGGAGTGGCTCCGTAAAAAGCATTTCAAGGTCCTGGAGTAGTCTAGCCAGTCTCCAGACCTCAACCCAGTAGTAAATTTGTGGAGGGAGTTGAATGTCCGTGTTGCCCAGCGACAGCACCAAAACATCACTGCTCTAGAAGAGCTCTGCATGGAGGAATGGGCCAAAATACCAGCTACAGTGTGTGCAAACCTGGTGAAGACTTACAGGAAACGTTTGACCTCTGTCATTGCCAACAAAGGTTCTGTTACAGAGTTGAACTTTTGTTATTGATCAAATACTTATTTTCCACCATAATTTACAATTAAATTCTTTAAAAATCCTACAACATGATTTCCTGGATTTTTTTTTCTCTTTTTGTCTCTCACAGTTGAAGTGTACCTATGATGAAAATTACAGACCTTTTTCATCCTTATAAATAGAACTTGCACAATCATGGCCGACTAAATACTTTTTTGCCCCACTGTACACTAATATGTATGCCTAGGACATCATAGATTCCATGGTTTTCCATATGTATACCTGTGCAGAATAGCAAATGTGTAGAATAAAAAGTCACATACTACAGTGAAAGAAAATCAACGCATATACATTTCAAACAAACACAAAAAAAATCAGAATGAACTTTAAAACACTCATCCTAGATTTAATAAAAGCTAACAATCATTCGTCATTGTCATCATTTCATATCAAACTTTAACTGTAGATATTACTTGTAATATATAACTGGGTTATTTTGGGAATGTAATTTATCTGCCCATTCCATAACATTTCCTTTTGTCAGATTAGGGGCCATTTTGAAGAGGTTTTAGGATTTTTGCCTCTTCGGTTTTGAGCTATAAATCAAATTCCTTCTTCTGCCACATGCAGCTAGCAATGCTTTTAGAGTTAATTAGTATGATACCTTGAGGCTATATGTTCTCATTATTTTATTGTATATCATAGTACATAGTCCCTCAATAGCAGAACTTTAGAAAAAGAACCAATGAGTGTAAGAACACATTTTAGCTTAAACATGGACAGAGTGAGTTTGGTAATCCAAAGCTCAGAATCTGACGCAACAAGAAAGTCAATTATAACAGTAACTGCTGCAGCATGATCAAACATACGCAAACAGCTATAAAGCAATAATCAAACCCACAACCAATCCACAAATCAAGAGAGCAATTATAAATTATCAGAAATTAAGAGAAACATCACACAATATATTACATTCAAATAACAAACTAAATAAAACAATTCTACTGTCAGTAGAGATGATCGTTTGATCCACTGACAAGCACAAGCAGCTCCCACAGTTTCATTGTCCACCATCCAAGCAAGCAAGCATTTACAGAACCAGCTGGGATGCCAGCTTTCGCCAACCTACGAGTATGTAGGATCTATGGGGACAGCTGCAACATCTGTGAGCAAATGTGCCACAGGATACCATACGGAACCTGTTTGCCTCCATGCTCAACCGTATCTCTTCTTGTATCCAGGCTAGAGGATATTTCATATTTAATTTTTTTTTAATATTTTATTATATGCCTGTAATATGCTTTTTTGCATTTGGGCCAGGATGGCTTGTGATCATTGATGGAACAATTCATTTTGAAATTACAGTGGGGCAAAAAAGTATTTAGTCAGCCACTGATTGTGCAAGTTCTCCTACTTAGAAAAATGAGAGAGGACTGTAATTTTCATCATAGGTACACTTCAACTATGAGAGACAAAATGAGAAAAAAATCCAGGAAATCACATTGTAGTATTTTTAATGAATTTAATTGTAAATTATGGTGGAAAATAAGTATTTGGTCTATAAATTTGATTCAACTCAATACTTTGTAACATAACCTTTGCTGGCAATGACAGAGGTTAAACGTTTCCTGTAAGTCTTCACCAGGTTTGCACACACTGTAGCTGGTATTTTGGCCCATTCCTCCATGCAGATCTCCTCTAGAGCAGTGATGTTTTGGGGCAACATGGACTTTCAACTCCCTCCACAAATTTTCTATGAAGCTGAGGTCTGGAGACTGGCTAGGCCACTCCAGGACCTTGAAATGCTTTATACGGAGCCACTCCTTAGTTGCCCGAGCGGTGTGTTTGGGATCATTGTCATGCTGGAAGACCCAGCCACGTTCCATCTTCAATGCTCTCACTAATGGAAGGAGGTTTTGGCTTAAAATCTCACGATACATGGCCTCGTTCATTCTTCTCTTAACACGGATCAGACGTCCTGCCCCCTTTACAGAAAAACAGCCCCAAAGCATGATGTTTCCACTCCCATGCTTCACAGTAGGTATGGCGCAACTCAGCATTATTCTTCCTCCAAACACGGCGCGTTGAGTTTTTACCAAAAAGTTCTATATTAGTTTCATCTGACTACACGATATTCTCCCAATCCTCTTGTGGATCATCCATATGCTCTCTGGCAAACTTCAGACGGGCCTGGACATGTACTGGCACTGCAGGATCTGAGTCCCTCTCGGCGTAGTGTGTTACTGATGGTAGTCTTGTTACTTTTTTATGTCCCAGCTCTCTTCAGGTCATTCATCAGGTCCCTCCGTGTAGTTCTGGGATTTTTGCTCACCGTTCTCATGATCATTTTGACCCCACGGGATAAGATCTTGCATGGAGCCCCAGATGTCTTACAATATGTCTTACAATTGTTCCCACAGTTGATTTATTCACACCAACCTGTTTGCCTATTGTAGATTCACTCTTCCCAGCCTGGTGCAGGTCTACAATTTTCTTCCTGGTGTCCTTCGACAGCTCTTTGGTCTTGGTCATGGTTGAGTTTGGAGTCTGACTGTTTGAGGCTGTGGACAGGTGTCTGTTATACAGATAACGAGGTCAAACTGGTGCCATTAATACAGGTAACGAGTGGAGGACAGAAGAACTTCTTAAAGAAGTTACAGGTCTGTGAGAGCCAGAAATCTTGCTTGTTTGTGGGTTGCCCAAATACTTATTTTCCACCATGATTTACAATTAAATTCTTTAAAAATCCTTCAATGTGATTTCCTGGATTTTTTTTCTCATTTTGTCTCTCATAGTTGAAACATACCTATGATGAGAATTACAGATCTCTCTCATCTGTCTAAGTAGGAGAACTTGCACAATCATTGACTGACTGAATACTTTTTTGCCCCACTGTATGGCAGCAACTTTTAAAGGAAAACATCAGGATATCTGTCTGTGAACTGAATCTCAAGAGAAGTGGGTCATGCAGTTAGACAACGACCTTAAGTACATGACCAAGTCTTTCTACCAAAGAATGGTTAAGGGAGAATAAGGTTAATGTTTTGAAATGGACAGTTCAAAGTTCTGACCTAAATCCAATAGAAATGTTGTGAAAGTACAGTACGTAAAGTGAGCAATTTTTGAGGAAACCCACTAACATCCCACAGCTGAAGCTGTTCTGTACGAAGGAATGAGCAAAACTTTCTCCAAGCCGAATCATTTAGCTGTAGTTATTGATGCATAAGCACATAACACCAGACACTGAAAGCAAACGTTCACATAGTTTTACTCAATAGAAAAATGACAAAGTATGTTTTTGTCTGATGTGTTTAACTGGGTTATCTACTTTTCTACATTATCTACCTTTGGTGCTTGTGTCAAAATCCGATAAAGTTTTAGAACATATTTATTACTTATTGTATTGGGTTACATATATTCACAGGGATATAAGCCAGTAACTGCCTAAGGAGTAGCAATTTTCCCCATGCAATCTGGAAGCAGACTACTGATACTGACACTTGCTGGAGAACAGAGAACTGATGTCTTTGTGAGATGCAGGGCAAAAGAAAGGACTTGTTATTTTGACTTGATAGACCTGAACAGGCCAGTGCTTAGACAGAGCAAATAGTGCTTAGTGCTTTTTATGTGTGGTTTGCTCTGTTGTGGGTTGCACTCTACAGTTAGCATGGGTTGTAGTTATGAAAAGTCAAAGGGACTCGATTTGTAGCAGTTTTTATGCTAGTTTGAACTATGAACAGTTTTTGGTGTTAGGTTTTTTGTCTCAAAGGCCAGAGCTCTCTACATAGTGTAATAAAAATCCTAAAAGATTAAAGACCAGGATGTAGCAACATTAATATAACAATGCACTTGGAAGTTATTTACCTATCCAAATGAAGTGGCACCTGCACTATTACTACCACAGTACTTGCGCTAAAGGACTGGTGGCTTTGAGGTTAAGACTTTAGACTACTAATCTGAAGGTTGTGAGTTAAAATTTCAGATAAACAAGCTTAGCCCTTGAGCAAGGGCTTTAACAGCTCAGCTCCTCTGTATTAGAATGTCTGCAAAATGCTGTGAATGTTACTATGCCTTTTCTCTTGAGAGCCATTTATTTTATGTTAATATAATAACAATAAAGGCAGATCAATACACACACTCCATTCTTACACAATTAAATGCTAATTTATTAGATACACACACCAATTAAGTGTTATCAAATTGATTCACTCATAAATGATTCAGCATAACAGAGTGCTCCAATCATGTACGTACTCTGTTCTCTGCATGAGCAGTTTACAACCCCTCTATTTCTACTTTTTGGGGTTAGTTTTACATGGATGGTGGAGAAATAACATAAATTTATATCCCATATGACATTATCAGTGTTTTATGGAAAAAAGTGTTTAATGCTTTTTGAAGTAAAGAGTTCATAGTGTCTCGACCAAAAATAAACTGAAAGCAAATATTGGCTGAATTTAAAATTGCAAATTATACAGTTGATCCCTGTTAATGCAGGAATTCAGGTAGTGGTGTTCAAGTGTATATTTAAGTGGCAGGATGACTGTTAAAATGGGTTTTGCTTTAAGTAAGCAAATGTGTTCCTATATATTTAAGATGTACAATGTAATACAAGGCATTATGTTACGTTGAGGCCTTGGGCTAAAATAATAATATTAAAAAAGTTCTCCCCCATCAGTCTGCACACACTACCCCATAATGACAAAGTGAAAACAGAATTATAGATTTTTTTGCAAATTTATTTAAAAAAAAACCTAAAGTTTCACATGGACCTAAGTATTCAAACTCATTGCTAAAATGCTTGAAATTTAGCTCTGGGGTTCCTCCCATTTCTCTTGATCATTTATTACATGTTTCTACACCTTGATTGGACCACCTACACTTGATTGGACATTATTTGGAAAGAAACCTGTCTATATAAGGTGTCAGGCTAACAATGTATATCAGAGCAAAAACAAAGCCATGAGGAAGAAAAACTGCCTGTAGAACTCAGAGACCGGATTGTGTGGAGGCACAGATCTGGAGAAGACTACAAAAAATTCTGCCTCTGTGCCCAACCAATCTGGGCTTTATGACAGAGTGGCCAGACAGAAGCCTCTCAGTAAAAGACACAGTTTGCAAAAAAAAGTACCTAAAGGATTCTCTGGTCTAATGAAACCAATATTGAACTTTTTGGGCTCAATTCTAAGTGTCATGTCTGCAGGAAACCATGCACTGCTCATCACCTGCCCAATACCATCTCTACAGTGAAGTGTGGTAGTGGAAGCATCATGCTGTTGGGTGTTTTTCAGCAGCTGGGACAGGGAGACTGGTCAGGGTTGAGGTGAATGGAGCAAAGTACAGAGATATTCTTAAAGAAAACCTGATAGAGAGAGCAGTGAATGTCAAACTGGGCTGAAGGTTCACCTTCCAACAAGACAATGATCATAAGCACACAGCCAAGACAACACGATACCCGAAACGATTTATTTATTTAATATTCTCACAAGGTCGTAACATAGCACGGGACTGTGGTAGCATAGCGGTTACTGTGGTAGCATAGCGGTTAAGGTACTGGACTATGGACCAGAAGGTCCAGGGTTCAAATCCCACTTCTGCCAAGCCTCCACTGTTGGGTCCTTGAGCAAGGCCCTTAATCCACAATTGCTTGGATTGTAAGACTAAGTTGTAAGTCGCTCTGGGTAAGAGCGTCTGCTAAATACTGTAAATGTAAATAGCAAAATGTGAAAAAAGTGAAATGGTCTGAAGATTTTCTGAGCTAAATAAATGCACATATAAAACTAGCTTGTTGATTAGAATTCCTCTTTAGTCCTAATGTTACAATTTTACTGGGCAACAACATCTTTTGTCTCTGTAATAGGGTGAACCCCATGAGCAACCGGTTGAGGGTACTAGAAGGATGTTCAGGGCACCATTGTCGTCTTTTTCCCCATCACCTTTATTTACACACCAAGAGTTATGTCTATTTACAAATCAACAGAGGCGTGCATTGACATGACAAACGAGAATCATACAAAGACGCAACACTATATACAAAGCCTGCTACAACCGATGGCTGCTACAACCGATGACAACACCAAAGAGCAGTAACTCTCTCCCTCCTCCGGTTATCTGGGGTCGAAGTGCC
The DNA here is from genome assembly GCA_025084515.1 of Ancistrus triradiatus. Taxonomy (NCBI): domain Eukaryota; kingdom Metazoa; phylum Chordata; class Actinopteri; order Siluriformes; family Loricariidae; genus Ancistrus; species Ancistrus triradiatus. The sequence continues at coordinate 59,670 of JAJAGP010001966.1, forward strand.
ACCAACGACTTTCCTGCTTAGACTCAAGATCCTGGAGTGACTTTGTATCGGACTACTTTAATGCCGATGCGCATATTTTACGTTTTATTTGAACTATGACTCCATGACTCATTAGTTTAGATACATGAGTTTCATTCTTAGATTTATTATCTACACTGCCCAAGGAGGTTGGGTCCCTTTTTGAGTCTTGGTCATCCCAAGGTTTCTTCCTCATAACACTTAGGACGTTTTTCCTTGCCACTGTCGCCCTAGGCTTGCTCAATTTGGGATTGGACGTAGATATTAGAAGATAATCTAAAATTGTAAAGTTGCTTTGAGACAATGCTCCATTGTAAAAAGCGCTATATAAATAGATCTGACGTGACTTGACTAAAATTCCTCCAAGCCGGTGTGCAGGACTGATCAACAGTTACAGGAAACATTTAGTTGCAGTTATTGCTGCACAGGGGGGTCACACCAGATACTGAAAGCAAAGGATCACATACTTTTGCCACTCACTAATATGCAATATTGAATCATTTTCCTCAATAAATAAATGACCAAGTATAACATTTTTGTCTCATTTGTTCAACTGGGTTCTCTTTATCTACTTTTAGGACTTTTTAGACTTGAGAAAGTCTGATGAGGTTTCATTCATTCAGAAATCTAGAAAATTCTAAAGGGTTCACAAACTTTCAGGCACCACTGTATGGAATGATATGGGAGTATACTAGAACAAAAAATATATGGGTCATAGAAAAATTCAGAAAACATTTGAAATCAACATGCAAAAATACACAAGGAACAAGTGTACTCTGCATGGGACAAAATCTTTGTTAAAAGTGTTATTATAGACATCTTCAGATAACAATATTTTTCTCCTGTTGTCTCTTCATTGTACTAAGTCACTTCGCTCAATAAAGACAGGGCACCTGGTAATGTTTTAGCTTTTGTTTACAGAGCCACAGCTGTAATTACCAGGGAACTGAGGTAGGTCTCGACACGATAAATTGTTGTGTCAATTAACTTAGCATTCCCCTTCTAGGTACGTTCACATATAACCTCTAGCCAGCCCTACTAAGGAAATAAACAGTAATTTCCCAGGTAAAACTGCACGTGTGAAGGGGGTTAATGAAATGGATGCTATGTGGTAGCAGGGATTACATACACCTCAATGTGACTGCTGACCTGAAAACAGTCAGCCATACCAAAATACCCGGAGAACAGTGATTCTGTGGTCTGAACCTCATCACTAAACACAGATTCAATGGGAATTATCACACAAGCAAGGAAAAATGAATTAAGCTATATAACACAACCTACATGCTGTATCAACAATGCAGGCATGACCAGTATGTGTAATCAGCGTTTAAAAGTCTCTGATCCATTTGATACACTTGTATCAACAAATGCCATGTCATTACCATATCAGTGTCACTTGAGTTTCACCAGCGAAATAATATGTATTGAGTGGTGGCCCCATGATTGTCCATTTCTATTGATGGATGACCTAGAGGGCTAAAACATTGTTTTGTATCAACAGATTGTTGGATTAACAGTTTTTGTTTTGCTACAATTGGAGGTGTACCAGAGTAAAAGACTATTATAGCTACAAGTTCGTTCATTCATTCATTAAGTTTCTTAACCACGTAATCCTGATCAGGGTCATGGGAAAGCTGGTGGCTAGCAGACAGGACAGGGCACAAGACAGGAATCACCCGAGAGAGGGCGCCAATCCTTTGTAGGACATAGCTACAAGTTCGATAGATTTAAGAAACTGGCAGATAAATACACATGGCCTTGCTGAAAGGGACTACTTTTTATGCAGCTTTGATTGTAGCTTCTTTTAAATTTAAAATATAAATATCACAACAATTACTGTAAAAATATTTTTTTCTTTATGAGCCTGCCACTCAGCCAATCACATGGCAGTAATGGCTCACATGGCTCAGTAAATTTCGGTATGTAGACATGGTCAAAATGACCTGCTGAAGTTCTAACCGCGCATAAGAATGTGGAGGAAATGTTATTCAAGCGACTTTGAACATTGCAGGTTGTTGGTTCTAGATGGGCTGATATGAGCATTTTAGAAATTGTTAGAAATTCTCCTACTTTTACTATTAGACATAGCCATGAGTTCTACTGTCATGATTGGACTTCACCTAGTTTTTAAGTGATCTCAGATCATCATCATTCAAGATTTTTTCCGAACACATTTCCTCTACAAAGTTAATGGTTCACCACTATCCTTCCAGGTTTTAGGGATGCGTTGGACAGTTCTTATCCCAAGTATTTGTTTTCTTTGCTAGATTCAGGCCAGTAATTTGAGCGTTCTGAAACACAGTAATATATTTCCCACAATCACAGGATACGTCATCTCATGTAACTGTTTAAGAACGTAAGAACTGAGAAGTTGCTCACTGCGTTAGATAGGATTACAAGTATTGTTGCCAGCTAAAACGTATTAATCACTGTAGTCATTATCCAATCACAGGCCCTTACGTATTTGCTTATTTGATTCCAATTGGGACTTTTTTTTGGACAGGCAGCCTCTTTGCTATTTTACATTTATTTGAAAACCAACTAAAGCAGGAACTATGCCCTGGCATTGAACTGAATCCTGTCTCTGTGAGCAAATTTCACCACTCCAAAGCATTGCTGCCACCTGGGCACTGTGACTCATAAATCAGTGCAGTGACATAAAACCCTGGTTTTGTTCTTCCATATGACTTTCATCATTACCATTCAAAGCTGAGAAACGACTTTGCTTCCTTTTATCACTGTGATGTGCCTTATTCTCTCTCGTGTTTCACTCCCTTGCTTCCTCTCTCTCTCTCTCTCTCTCTCTCTCTCTCTCGCTTTTCTATTTCACTTGTCTAATATATAATACAGAAATTTCCATGTCTTCATATTGTACAGGTAGCGGAGGTACATAGGATTCTTCCTTCTGTTTTTAAGTATTCTTTGTACTTTCACTATGCCTTTGACAGTTGCAGTGCTAGGAGTTTCATTCAAATCAAAACAGAGTTCTTTCTAGGTCAAAGTTTCTTCATTATTCATACTGGTCAGCTCAACCTAGACCTTTATCCTTGTAAATCTCAATTGAGGAACTGCTGTGTAGACACTGAGCTGTTGTCACATTTTCATTGTGATGCTACTGTGGCTTTTATTCTGCCTTTAATATGATGACAAGTTCCTCATCACCCATGCCATGACAGCACAACAATCAAGCCTTTGAAGCGATGCCAGCTAAACTGCCACCTCACTTGCTATTTACTTAATTAAACTAACGAGTTGGCAAAGAAGTGTAAAGAGCTTAGAAAAGAGGTGTCATAACAACAGAAGGAGTGTGGGTCTTCCAGCCCACACTCCCAGCAGGCTATATGCAACAGCTGAATCATGAAAGTGGAAAGGGCAAAAAGACAGATCATAAAGACACATATCAGTGCAGATCTGTGGTGTGCAAAGAGACCAGGGGTGCCCCCCACTGTGGCAAACTAATTATTAACTAACAAATAAAAAGACCTCTTACACTAACCATCACAGTCGCCGCTCTGTATCTGTGGAAGGTTGGATCATTGGGATTGGTAATTGTTTCCAGGTACCAGGTTCTAAAATCCATATATGCTCAAATCCCTTATACAAACTGCCATACAGTGTTTGCATCTAACCTATGCACATCCTCCAATATGCTTCAAGTCATTTCTAGATTACATATACAGTCGTATGAAAAAGTTTGGGCACCCCTGATAATTTTCATGATTTTTCTTTATAAATCATTGGTTGTCCAGCTCGGCAATTTCAGGTAAATATATCATATAGCAGATGAACACCGTGATATTTGAGAAGTGAAATTAAGTTTATAGGTTTTACAGAAAGTGTGCAGTAATTATTCAAACAAAATTAGGCAGGTGCAGAAATTTGGGCACCCTTGTCATTTGAATACCTTTAGCACTAATTATTGGAACACAAAATTTGTTTTGTAAGCTCATTGACCCTTGATCTACATACACAAGTGAATCCAACTATGAGAAGTGTTAAGGTGGCCATTTGGAAGTTTTTTGGTCCTCTTTGCATCTTCTCTGAAGAGTGGCAACATGGGTGCCTCAAAACAACTCTCAAAGGCCTGAAAACAAAGGTTGTTCAACATCATGGTTCAGGGAAAGGGAAAAGCTCTCTCAGAGATTTCAGCTGTCAGTTTCCACTGTGAGGAACATAGTGACGCAATGGAAGACCACAGACACAGTTCTAGTTAAGGAACTCCCGAAGTGGCAGACCAAGAAGAATCTCAGATAGGCAGAGGCGAAGGATGGTGAGAACAGTCATAGTCAAGCCACAGACCACCTTCAAAGACCTACAACCTCATCTTGCTGCAGATGGTGTCACTAATCATCGTTCAACTATACAGCACACTTTGCACAAGGAGAGGCTGTATGGGAGAGTAATGCAGAAGAAGCCTTTTCTGCAGACACGCCACAGTCACTTGAGGTGTGCTACAGCACATTTGGACAATCCAGCTTCATTTTGGAATAAAGTGCTGTGTACTGATGAAACTAAAATTGAGTTATTTGGACATAACAAGGAGCGGCACACATCCCAAGACAAACATTTGCTACCCACAGTAAAATTTGGTAGCGGTTCCATCAGGCTGCGGGACTGTGTGGCCAGTGCAGGTACTAGGAATCTTGTTAAAGTTGAGGATCGCATATTCCAGTTAATATCTCCAGATTCTTGAGAACAATGTTCAAGAATCAGTGACAAAGTTGCACCGAGGCCAACGACCCAAAACCCTGCTCAAAATCTACTAAGGCATTCATGCAGAGGAACCAGTACAACATTCTGGAATGGCCATCTCAGTCCCTAGACAAATGTGAGCTGTCCATGCTCGGAAACCATCAAACCTGACTGAACTGGAGATGTTTCTAAAGAAGAATGGTCCAAAGCACCTTCAACCAGAATCCAGACTGGAAGCTGTAGGAAGCGTTTAGCGGCTGTTATTTCTACAAAAGGAGGATCTACTAAATATTGATGTCATTTTTCTGTTGGGGTGCCCAAATTTATGCACCTGCCTAATTTTGTTTGAATAATTACTGCACACTTTCTGTAAATCCTATAAACTTCATTTCACTTCTCAAATATCACTGTGTTCATCTGCTATATGATATATTTAACTCAAGTTGCTGATCTGAACAACCAATGATTTATAAACTAAAATCATGAAAATTATCAGGGGTGCCCAAACTTTTTCATACCACTGTAGTAGTTAAACTGTCTTGTTTAAGGAGTAATAACAAAAAAAGACATCTCTACATGTGAATGAATAAGACACAAAGCAAACCATGCTTAAACACTGAATGCTGGAGAGAGACTGAGGATCTGTACATAGTATCCCTACACATCACTTCATTCACATAAATTCTATGTAGTGATCAGCACATAGGAAAATAAAGTTTGTTTCTTTTTTATACATTTTTGATCCATGCCTTTTTGAACGTGGGACCTACTGTATTCATCATTTCATTTTCTTATCCACTTAATCCTGGTCAGGGTCGCACGAAAGCCAGTGCCCAGACGGCAGCACCTGCTGTGTACCGAGGGCCAAGTTTATTTGGTTTTAAGTTGCCTAATAAATTTTGTGAACACACTAGAGTAACTTATTTTAAATTTGGTATTGACATGATTGTTATATTTTATATAGTGAGTAGAATTACGTGAGAAGGTGGGAGCAGACTTGGACACAAATTTTCACAATAAACGAACGTCCTATGGTTTCACTTCATCAGTTACTTTGTCTTTTTATAAAGATATTTCACCACCAACAGCATTTGCTCAAGCAGAGAATAGTCACAGTTTTGATTTTTCACATCTACTCATTTAAGATGATCCAGAGCGACTTACAACTGGTACGCTCTTACAGCATACAATTGTGGGTTAAGGGCTTTGCTCAAAGGAACAACAGTAGCAGCTTGGCAATGCTGGGGTTTGAGACCAGGATCTGCATTTCAATAGTCCAGTATCTTAATTACTGCACTACTACAGTCCTAAGAAGAATGTCTTCATCACATGAATATGATCTGAGCATTCTTCTTGCATAAGAGCGATTTCATGATTAATAATATCAGGTTGCATGATCATCTGAATAAGCCATGACTCCAAAGACATGTATTCTATTAAAAAATATATAATTGTGCTCAATTAACGACAGCACTAATTTAGAGCTTAGAGGTGCAGTTACAGTGGGGCAAAAAAGTATTTAGTCAGCCACTGATTGTGCAAGTTCTCGTACTTAAAAAGATGAGAGAGGTCTGTAATTTTCATCATAGGTACACTTCAACTATGAGAGACAAAATCAGAAGAAAAAATCCAAGAAATCACATTGTAGAATTTTTAAAGAATTTAATTGTAAATCATGGTGGAAAATAAGTATTTGGTCACCCACAAACAAGCAAGATTTCAGAGACCTGTAACAACTTCTTCTTTAAGAAGCTCTTCTGTCCTCCACTTGTTACCTGTATTAATGGCACCTGTTTGACTTTGTTATCTGTGTAAAAGACACCTGTCCACAGCCTCAAACAGTCATACTCCAAATTGTAGACCTGCACCAGGCTGGGAAGAGCGAATCTACAATAGGTAAGCAGGTTGGTGTGAATAAATCAACTGTGGGAGCAATTGTAAGAAAATGGAAGACATACAAGGCCATTGATAATATTCCTTCGATCTGGGGCCCCACGCAAGATCTCATCCCGTGGGGTCAAAATGATCATGAGAACGGTGAGCAAAAATCCCACACAGAGGGACCTGATGAATGACCTGCAGAGGGATGGGACCAAACACACTACGCCGAGAGGGACTCAGATCCTGCAGTGCCAGGCGTGTCTCCCTGCTTAAGCCAGTACATGTCCAGGCCCATCTGAAGTTTGCCAGAGAGCATATGGATGCTCCAGAAGAGGTTTGGGAGAATATCATGTGGTCAGATGAAACCAAAATAGAACTTTTTGGTAAAAACTCAACTCGTCGTGTTTGGAGGAAGAAGAATGCTGAGTTGCATCCCAAGAACACCATACCTACTGTGAAGCATGGGGGTGGAAACATCATGCTTAGGGGCTGTTTTTCTGCAAAGGGGGCAGGACGACTGATCCGTGTTAAGGGAAGAATGAACAGGGCCATGTATTGTGAAATTATAAGCCAAAACCTCCTTCCATCAGTGAGAGCATTGAAGATAGAATGTGGCTGGGTCTTCCAGCATGACAATAATCCCAAACACACCGCTCGGGCAACAATGGAGTGGCTCCGTAAAAAGCATTTCAAGGTCCTGAAGTGGCCTAGCCAGTCTCCAGACCTCAACCCCATAGAAAATTCTTGGAAAGAGTTGAAAGTCCGTGTTGCCCCAAAACATCACTGCTCTTGAGGAGATCTGCATGGAGGAATGGGCCAAAGTAACAGCTACAGTATGTGCAAACCTGGTGAAGACTTACAGGAAGTGTTTGACCTCAGTCATTGCCAATAAAGGTTATGTTACAAAGTATTGAGTTGAACTTTTGTTATTGACCAAATACTTATTTTCCACCATAACTTACAATTAAATAATTTAAAAATCCTACAATGTGATTTCCTGGATTTTTTTTCTCATTTTGTCTCTCATAGTTGAAGTGTAAGTATAAGTAGGAGAACTTGCACAATCAGTGGCTGACTAAATGCTTTTTTGACCCACTGTTACTAACGTGCTAGTCCATCGCCGTGGGGACCAGGGTGAGGTTCCTGGCAGTGCCTTTCAGCCAGGTTGGGCATCATATAGTCTACAGTGGCAAGTATTTAGTGTGACTTCCCCTTAAGCTTGAATAAGAGCAGCATCTAGCAGCTTCATCCATGCCATGTTGACCCTTCTACAGTCTGAAGAAGCTTGATCAGGAATGGTCTTTTTCAAATGGTAGCAGCTAAGAAACCACTTTTTTTCAGAAGGGGAACGGGGCGAAAGGAATAAAATATATTAAAGCTCACGAAGATTGGAATGTAGATCAGTGGAAAAGTCAACAGCATGCTTTATATGGTCATTATACCATTGCTAAAACAACAAATCTAATGGTGGCCTAAGACTTTTGACAGTACTTTAGCTCTTAGTACATCTTCCTTTGTCTGCATAACAACACTGAATATTAAGCTTGGTGAATTTGGAGAATACAATTTCACATTTAAATAGTTTTGTCTCACCAGACAAAGAGCGCAGTTGCAGCTAAATTTCAAGTATTACCTAAATAAATACAGGCACTTATATATGTGCTTTAAAAAGGTAAATGCTTTTTTTCCTGACATACCTTTCAATTACCTTGTAATTGTAGACTAGATGATTTGGTGACCCCGAAAAGCTACCATATCTCAATTCCTGAACCCTGGAGAATGTTTCCTCTGTGGTATGCATGCCTTCTTTTCAAGGCAGGATCATCATAGTTCAGATTGATTTAAGCTTCTTAATTATTGCCCAGTGGATAATGGTAATTTTCAGGCATGTCGCTATTTTTATAAAATAATTTATCTTCTTACAGTGATTTTACTTTAATTAAAGGTTAGAAATCGATCATAGTTTCAAAGTGAGATTAGGTCAATGATGTCTTTCATAACCTTTTTTAATCGATACATTTCCACTAATAGTCAAGTTGACTGTATTCAAAACTCAGTATATTTAAATTTCCAGTCAAATAAATATTTTAAGAAACTTCTCACTGAAAGGACCTACTAAGGCTCCTAACCTATCCTTCTTCTGAGTGTTATATTGACGGTTTACTATGTAAAGTTCTATTAGCCTCAGTGTATCATATTGTCTCCATATTTAAAAAAAATCTAGTCTACACCCCCCATCTTCACCTACTCAATCTCCACAAATTGACCAGACAGTGCGAGTGATTAAAAACAAGAATGATTATCTCACCCCCCTGGAGATCTCAGCCTACGCTCCCCCACCCCCACACACATGCCTTAACAAGCACCTCACATCCCATCTAATCACACCACCATTAACAGCCCCCCGGCCACACTGCATGCAGAGTAATGTAAAAAAGTCCACTGCAGCTTCCTACAGTCAGTGTTTACTCTTCTTAAGCTGCTGTTTTCTTGCTGTAGTTAAAAGCTTCAGTCTGTCACGATCATGATTACTTACTACTGTTTGAAAGACATGTGTAACTAGGCATCTGGATGTGTCACTAGATGAGTGTTTTATTCTTTTAATTATAGTTATTACTGAAGTTTTAATGAAAACAAAAAAAAAAAGTTAATTAGCTTCTGATATATGATAAATGAGCGAACGACCCTGTCAAGTGGAGTCACAAATAGCAGCAAATCTATACATAAATCTAACATTCTAGATATGTTACATCTTAACCCTAGGGTTAGGAGCATATGTACATTCTAACCCTAGGGTTAAGATGTAACATATCTAAATGGCTTGGTTCAACTTGTTTGAGGTCTATGAAAGGAAGCCTTACTAGCTTCAAATAAAGGAGAGTGATTTACGGCATTTATAATGCCAACACAGCACAGCACATAAACAACATGAATAATGAAACACGATAAAAGCCACAGGCCAGGTAATAGCTCCAGTCCCTTGGTTCTATATCTGACAGTACTGCACACCGGTTGTGAGGCACATCGTGTAGAATAAATGTAGAAAGTGTCCAGTAAATAAAGAGTGTTTAGTTTAGTAAAGCTGCTGTGAAGACCGACCAACCTAACTCTATCGCTGTATTAACTTGTTTTATTTTCAACAATAATTAAGAACTAATACACGTGAGGGAGTGCTATAACATGAGATATTGGCACTGGTGTACTGCGATCGAGTGCATTATTGCCAAAAATAAAACACTATGTACAAAGTATCGAAACTAGAAAGAATCTGAACAAAGTCAATTTTGGTCAACATGCTTTGATCTATGAATGAACCCTCTGATCAGTAGCAGACGGTGTTTAATAAGACGCAGAGTTTACACCAACAAACATCATCTTTGGCTGTGCTGTGATGAAAATAAAAAAGAACAGAGGTGACAGAACCAACAAAACACTGACTGATCCATAAAAACGACATCGAAGCAGATTTATTTTAATTTTGTTGATGGTACAAAAACTGACTTCAGGATTGTTGCTCTTCAGCCAAGCTGTGAATATATGAAGAGTCCAGGATGTTTGATTTACTATACTGACTTCGTTACTCTGCCTTTCCAGCGCCTCCAAGTCCTTGTTTGTAAGGGTGAAATACTTTGGCTCATTCTTTCTGGCTGCTCATTAATACCTTCATCTTCAAAATTTAAATCCAAACATTTTTTCAAAGTCAATAGATTTTATAAACTGTGGTGGCCTAGCGGTTACAGTACTGGACTATGGACCAGTAGGTTGAGGGTTCAAAACCCAACTCTGCCAAGCTGCCACAGTTGGGTCCTTGAGCAAGGCCCTTGACCCACAATTGACTGGAATGTATGATTGTATCAATTGTAAATCGCTCTGGATAAGGGTGTCTGCTAAACAACATAAATGTAACATAAATGTTTTACAATGTAATGTTTTTACTTCAGTTCAATTCAGCTTCTTACTTGTGTAAAATTGCGGATTTGATAAGGCCGGCGTCATTGTTAGGTTATGTGTGTATTTGGTGGCGTACTACTTGAAGAGCGTCATTACTGTGCAATACTGGCACCCTAGAATATTTCTCACCTGTGGTATAATGTACATCGCGTATCACAAGTTTTAGACAATATTCCTTAAGAAATTATGATGCAATGTGCCTAACGTCTATATGCATTGTAACCGAAAGCTTTTGTTAAGTGGTTACCGCAGTCCCCTCACAGCTCTAGAGATTTCTGGTTCAATTCCCAGCCTGAACTCTACCTGTGTGGAATCTGTATGTTCTCCCTATGTCTGGGTTTCCTCTGGCTACTTCGGTGTCTTCCCATATTCCAAAGACAGTGTGAATGTGTGTGTGTGTGTGTGTGTGTGTGTGTTTGTGTCAACGTCAGGTTTTATTGCCATTTCAACCATATACACAGTGAAACGACACAACAATCCTCCAGGACCTACAGGTGCTACATAGTGACACAAGACTACGGAGTACTTAAACTTACAACACTTAAACTACAAAAAAAGCACTACTTAAAGTGCACGTGTGCAACATGTGCAATATAGTGCAGACAGTACAAATAGTGCAACACATACAGTGCATACAGAGAGTATAATGACCAGTAACCATTTACTTTCTACCGTATTTTTCGGACCATAAAACGCACCGGGTTATAAGGCGCAATATCAACGATCGGCTGCTAACGGATCTATTTTCATACATAAAGCGCACCGGGTTATAAGACACATTAAATGAAACAAAACTCTTAAGTTCCGTCGGAAACTGAGTTTGATCTTCTTTACCTGGCGCAGGGTGTCGTCTTGCTTTCTCCACTTCCGTATCATTGATTCGTTAATGTTGAATTCTCTCGCAGCTGCTCTATGTCCATGTTGTACTGCGTGACCGATAGCGTTGTGTTTGAAATCCGCTTCGAAAATAAATGAATGAATGCACGTACCCTAATGCTGAAGCACATACCGTATTACTCCGCGATGCTGCGCACTACGGTGGCCGTAAGCTTCGTAACCTACCAAGGGCGTGCTAAAACATTTTGACAGATTTATGAGCGCCGTGTACCATCTACAATCGGTTCTAGGTCAGAAAGCACAACCAGAATTAATTCATACATTAGATGCACTGCATTTTTAGGCGCACTGTCGATTTTTGAGAAAGTTAAAGGATTTTAAGTGCGCCTTATGGTCCGAAAAATACGGTATTTGGAGGTAGATGAGGATAAAGTGCAAAGTGTCCATGATTAGCAGCAGAAAAGTCAAGTGTGCAAAAATATTGCTGTGTGTGAATGTGTATGTTGTGTATAGCCCCATTCAAGTTATTGAGGGGTGTGTGTGTGGTGTTTAGTCCAGTCTTCGGTTATTGAGGAGTCTGATGGCTTGTGGATAGAAACTGTTACACAGTCTGGTTGTGAGGGCCCGAATGCTTCGGCACCTCTTTCCAGACAGCAAGAGTGTAAACAGTGAATGCGAGGGGTGTGTGGCGTCATCCACAATTCTGGTGGCTTTGTGGATGTAATGTGTGTTGTAAATGTCCGTGATAGAGGGGAGGGAGACACCGATTACCTTCTCAGCTGTCCTCACTATCCTCTGTAGGGTCTTACAGTCCGAGATGGTGCAATTCCCAAACCAGACAGTGATGCAGCTGAAGCAAGCAGTTAATGTGAGGAAACCCACCAACATCCCAGAGCTGAAGCTGTTCTGTACGGAGGAATGGGTTAAAATTCCTCCAAGCCGGTGTGCAGGACTGATCAACAGTTATAGGAAACGTTTAGTTGCAGTTATTGCTGCACAGGGGGGTCACACCAGATACTGAAAGCAAAGGTGCTCATAATGCTCTCGATAGTCCCAATAGTCCCTCTGTAGTGTGTGTGTGTGTGTGTGTGTGTGTGTGTGTGTGTGTGTAAATGAACTGGCAACCTATTTAGTGTTGGTTCCCGCCCTTGAACCTTATGCTGCTGGTTATGCTGCAGCTCCCTGCCACCCTGAATTAGATTAAATGGGTATAAAAATGTATGAATGAATGAATGAAAGAAACTAACCCTAATCTTAAGCTCAGTGTTAAAAAAGGAGTCATGTGCTCTTCCACTTAAATACCGGATTCTGTATTTTGTGCAGTAAAATGTCAAGTAAAAAGACCATATTTTAAGCCATTATTGTATAGGTAGTGGGTCCTTGTGGGGAAATGTTGTTCCTATCAATTTTTATTCCTATACTCACACAGTAAATGCTAAAAAGATCACGACTAAATATTCAGACAGCTGTTAGACAGGAGGTGTGGTTCAGAAACACAAACAATAGCAAAATGCTAATGATAAGGAGGGGGAGAGAATGTGCTGGCATTCAGTTGTTAATGAATAACAAATTCACATTAATTATAAGGTAATGGGAACATTTTCTATTTTATTGTTAAAGTCTTTTTAAACAAAAGTCACACTAGTTGAAGTCAAAGGAGTAGCACTGACTGCTGATTAGCTGTCTAACGACCTTCTATCAGGCAGACACTACACAACAGAAGCCTGCTTATAAACCTGATTTTGTCATCACCAGAGACTTTTAAGAACTGGGTTGAATTCCAGCTGCAGACATTGTTTAATGTGCAGCGTGAGAAGGGGCAGCAGAGCACCATTAACTGCTCTAATGATATCAGACTGAGTTGTCAGATGGATCTGATATATTTCAAAATGTGAGAAATTTGAGCTAGATGTCTTGCAGCGTGAGCAGTCTCAAACTAATTTCTCATTCATAAAATCACAAAGCGAGTTGGTGTCTACACAAGCTGTAAAAACCCCCCTAAAGTTTTGATTCTTTATTTTGTTTCAAACTATAGCATATGCTTTGCATGTTTGCTGTTTACATCAATGGAAATTGTTCGCAGACAAAAATATTCATGATTTTCCACAAAGGCTCATGCTTTATGTACATTTTGGGCACCCATCTAGAGACAGGTACACTGATCAGCCATAACATTAAAGCCACCTATTTGATTCTACACTCAGGACACGCACAGTACCTCTACAGAGCAGGTATCATTTTAATGCTGAATCATTCTCAACGCTGCACTGACACTGGTAGTGTATGTTGCGCTGGTATGAGTGGATCACATTCAGCAGTGCTGCAGGAGTTTTAAACACCTCTGTGTCATTGCTGGTCTAAGAACACTCCACCAATCAAAAATATCCAGCCAACAGCATCCTGCAGGCAGCATCTTGCAACCACTGATGAAACGCTAGAGGATGACTAACACAAACTGGGTGGCAAAAGATGATCTCTGATTTTAAATCTATAATGTGGACCAACAAGGAAGGTGTGTCTAATAGAGTGGGTACAGTGTTTAAAACAACAGCAGCACTGCTGTGTCTGATCCACTCAGACCACCACCACATCAGTGTCACTGCAGTGCTGAGAGTGATTCACTACTCAAATAGTACCTGATCTTTGGTGGCCTTGCAGAGGTTCAGATCTTTGAAAAACAAGGAGAAAAGGTGTCACCAAAATATGCAGAGTAACGGATGGACTATAGTTTGTAATTACAGAAGAACAAAATGCATCTATATGGCAAGCTGATAAAATGGACAGTGTGTTTAAACAAGGAGGAGGTTTTAATGTTATGGCTGATCAGTGTATTTGCACCTTGGTTATTATTCCTAATGTATATCTGTGATTTCATAACGTCAGTTATGTTTCTGTTAATGCCATTTTTTACCTACTATAAAATGACATAATAAACATCAAACACAAATGGACACATTAATAAAGAGTCCGTTATATTGTGATGCCAGCAGCCCCTATGGCACATGTAAGGTGGGCATGGCTCAGTGGCTCGTAGCATGTGCTGCAGGTCTGGAATACCAGGCTGATGTTTGTTGAGTGTTAGCTTAGCAGGGTTTTACATGTCTTATAGTTATTCAAGATACAGAACTGGTCATTTTGCCATTATTCTTTTCATGTTTACATGGTTTTGGATTTAAAGCTTAGTACAATTCTCAATTCCTATAAACACTATTCCTAATGCTAACAGGATAATCCCTAATAAAGTTTCATAATAAACATACTTTCTGGTCTACTTCAATGCTATAAGATTTTCCTCTTTAGTATGAAGACACTTCAGGAAGAGTTCTTTTGTATTGCATTCCGCACAAGCCAGGCTAAAAATCAAATACTGGCCTAGTTTGCAGCAATAAAATATAGATGATGCATACAATTACATGTCAGAGGAGCAAAGCCTGTTTTATTAATTCATTGTATTCCATCACATAGCTTAGATAGCCTACATGGTATGAGCATGTTGGCTCCTAATTGAGTGGAAACAAGCTCTAAAACAAATAGTTATAATAAAGGGCAACACAATAAGTTTGAGTTATGTGATGTGTCTATTTAGGGTTTCAGTATGTTTTGTGAAATTTATTAGGCTGTATTATTTGTTTCAAGAATTTATATTTACAGTATTTAGCAGATACATTCAATTAAATGGTTTGTATTTTCCTCAGTATAATATCTTCAAGGCAGCACAAACAGTCTACAACATAACCCCATTTAGCATTTAGGGCAAATTGAGCCTTTTAAGAGTTAAAAAACAAAGCACAAGTATCTATGAGTCAGAGAGTACAGAAATGTAGGAGGACAGAGTAAAGCTGAAATAAATCTTTTATCATTTATAACCCCAAATCAGAAAAAGTTGGGCCAGTATGGAAAATGCGAATTACAAAAAAAAATGTTTTTTAAATTTACTTTCACTTTTATTTCATTCCAGAAATTTCATGTTTTTTTCTGGCCGACTTGGGATGGAAAAGAATTTTACACTTTCTAATGTTGCCATTCCTTCTGACAACACTTAAAAGATGTTTTGGCACTGAGAATACCAAGTGATAAATGTGTTTCAGTTGGGTTTTTTTTTCCATTCTTCCTTCAAATATGTCTTAAGATGTGCAACAGAGTGGAGTTGTCGTTCTCACATTTCAAAATTCTCTATTGGGGACAAGTCAGGACTGCAGGCAAATCAGTCCAGTACCCATACCCTCTTCTGCCATAGCCATGGCTTTGCAATGTGTCATGATTGATGTGTGAAGCATTTGGTTTTGCACAGTCTTGATGAAAAAGCATGGACATCCCAGGAAAGATGTTGTTTTGAAAATCAACATATGTACTTATCTACATTAATGCTGCCACCACAGAACTAGAAATTACCTTTTCTAAGGGCACTGACACAATTCCATACCATGACAGAGCCTGGCTTTTTGGACTTGCTGATAACAGTCTCTATAGAACTTTTCGTCTTTGGTCCGGAGCACACACCATCCATTTCTTGCCAAAAATATCTGGAACACTGATTCTTCTGACCACATCCATCCCAGAGAAGTCGATGCTGCTTCTGGAGATGATTAACATAAGACATCTTTTTTGCACACTAAAGTTTAAGTGGGATTTGTGAAACACTCCATATTGTAGTGCTTGATAAAGGATTGCAAAAGTAACTCCTTTCCAGTGTGGTTATTTCAGTTATTAATGAATGATGGTACTTGATGCAGTGTCAGAAGGATCAGAAACCATCAGGATCAGGGTCTTTAGTTTAGGCTTGTGCACTTGCCCTTTACACATTGAAATTGTTTAATTATATTATGTATTGTAAAAGGAGAAATGTGCGATTTCTATGGGATACAATATTTTTAACCAATAACTTTTTCATGCATTTGTTGATAAACTGGAGATCCTCTGCCCACTGCTTTTCAAACACTCAACTTTTCATGGATGCTGCTTTTGTACCAAACCATGATTATAATCAACTGCTGCCATCACCTGTTTGAAATAACATCATTATTTAGTTTTTTTTTACCTCATTCCTAGCTGTAGATTGTCCCTGTCCCCACTTTCTAAAATGCAGGAATGGATGTTTATTAACAAATGAACTTAAATTGACCAGATAGAACATACAATGACAAAGACGATCTTGGATTCATATTGTCTGCAATAAAATAAAAGTACTAGTAACTGCAAAACACACATTTTATTTTATTTATTTCATTATTTTATTTTTGGCATTTTCCATACTGTCCAAACATTTTTCTGACTTGGGGTTGTATTTGTCACTCTGTCATGTCATAAAATATTTTTTGTAGTTTTGCTGAAAATGGCAGTGTCATTGATCCTGTCTTCAATCCCAGGCAATGCGAAGATCCATAAAGCCTGTGCCAAATCGTGGGCGACTGAAGTATGTCCACAAGTCTACTTAAGCATTAGGCATTGTAAAACAAAACAATGTTGTTTGATGATGTTTCATTATTCGGCTCTCGGTATTGTGTTTACAAATAAGTACGTATGTACAGTATGTACAGTACCAGTCAAAAGGTTTCTCACATCTTATCATTCAATGTTTTTATTTTTTTTCCTACATTGTAAAGTAATACTGAAGTCTGCACACACGGAATCATTTAGTAAACTTAAAAGTGTTAAACAAACCAAAATATGTTTTAGATTTTTGTTTCTTCAAAATAGGCACATTTTGCTTTCATTGCAGGCTCTTGGCATTCTCTCAATCAGCTTCAGGAGGTAATCACCTGAAATTGTTTTCCAACAGTTTTGATGGAGTTCCCAGAGGTGCTGAGCACTTGTTGGCTGCTTTGTCTTCACTCTGCGGTCCAACTCATCCCAAACCCTCTCAATTGGTTTTAAATCACGTGCTTGTGGATGCCAGGTCATCTGATGCAACATTCCATCACCCTCTTTCTTGGTCAAAAAGCTCTTACATATCCTGGAGGTGTGTTTGGTGTCATTGTCCTGTTGAAAAACAAATGATGGTCCCACTAAGCACAAACCATATAGGATGGCATTTCGCTGCAGAATGCTGTGGTAGAATGCTGGTTAAGTGTGCCTTGGATTTTGAATAAATCACCAACAGTGTCACCAGCAAAGCACCCACATACCATCAAAATTTCCTTCTCCTTACTTCATGGTGGGAACTACACTTGTGTCACGGATCGCCCCAGACCTCCACCTGCACAAAGGCTGCTTGTTCCTGAGAGGCCTGCCTGGAGGCCATCTGTTCCCAAGAATCTCTCCCTGAGGACGTCCAGCCCACACCTGCGCCGAGGACTTCAGCGCCCATATTAGTTGTGGGGACGTTCATGCCTGTCCTGTCCACCAGCGGAACTTCTAGCCAAAGCCCCCCCCCCAGGTGTCGCCCCAAGAGAAGCAGCCAGACAGTGGGAAGGGTCCAAGGAGCCATTTGTTAAGAAGCCCTGGCATCGTCTTGGGCTCCTTGGGGGGAGGTCGCCCCAGACCTCTGCCTGTTACACCCTCCTTGCCACTAGGGGCGATCTGGACCACGTCATTTGCGAAGAAGAATATAGGGCCCTTGAACTGATAGCCTACAGCTGTTTGAAACTCTATTTAAGCTGGGTCCTGGTTCAAGTGCGACGCGGGGAATTGAACCTAACGCTATGTTTGTGTTTTTGTTTGGCAGTAACCACTGCATTTGGTTTCTCATGTTTGTGGCAAGAACCGCCGTTTGCGTTCACTTTGGATCTCTGATGTTCAATCTTGTTTGCTTTGGATCACTCGTGTTTGCTCTTATTCGCCCTGTTAAGCTAAGCCCGATATAGCTCGTTCTTCCCTTTGTTAGCTGCCATTTGTCGTTCTATGCCAGCATTAGCTTAGCATAGCCGGCATGTGCTTCCTTTGTTTCGTTATTGCCGTGCCACGTATATCAGTTACCCGTTTTTCTGTTTATGGTTGTGTTTATGTTGTGGGTGCCTTTTGGTTAATAAATCCCTTTATGACTGTATACCTGCACTTATCTCCTTTTCTTCCGTTAACCCCTGCTGTGACAGAATTCCCCTTTAGTTTCATAGCCGAACACGTTAGCTCCGTACCTCAATTCATTAGTTCTGTATTTGAACCGCTAGTGCCGCCAGGCTCCATATCCGTGCAAGCTGCGGCCTTTAGTTTCGTATCTGAGCATGCTAGCTCTGTATCTGAATTCATTAACTCTGTTTCCACGCACATCGTGTTTCTTAACTACATATATGCGCCGCTAGCGTCGAATTCATTAGCTCCCTATCTGAGCATAGTAGCCCAGTACAGAGGTCCAATAAGCCGCTTGGTTCCATACCTGAACCCGTCCCACAACTTACCCCCGTACCTGAGTCGGATGCGTCACTTAGTTCCGTATCTGATTTTGTAGCACCCCTTACAACTGTACCTGATCACGATAGCTCTATGCCGAGTTGGAAGTGCCATTTGTTTCTGTACCTGAGCACGTTGTGCCCCTTGGTTCCGTACCTATTCACGTTACCTCTGTATCATAGTTCGAAGTGCCATTTTTTCTGTACCTGAACACGCCATGCCCCTTAGTTTCGTACCTGATAATGTTAGCTCTGTTTCCGAGCATGTCATGTCTCTTAGTTCCGTACCTGAGCAAGACGCACCACCTAGCTCCATATTGGAGTCCGGCGCACCGCTTAGCTCTGTATATAAGCTGTTAGCATCGCCAAATAGCTCCGTACCTGAGCCGTTAATGCAGTTTAGCTTGGTATATCAGTACGATGCAACACCTAGTTCTGTACCTGAATGAAACGGCACCTTCAGTTTCTTCAGCGTCATGGACATTTGTGCTGAGGACATCCATTCCAGTGCCTGCGCTGAGGATGTCAGCGCCCGTGCCTGCGCCGAGGTCGTCCGTTCCAGTGCCAGCGCCGAGGACGTCAGCGCCCATGCCAGCACCGAGGATGTCCGTGCTAGAGACCGTTTGTTTCCAAAAGGCCGCCCTAGAGGCCGTTTGTTCCCAAGAGGCCATCCCAGAGGCCGTTTGTTCCTGAGAGGCCTGCACAGAGGCCATTGTTCCCGAGATTCCATCCCAGGGATCGTTTGTTCCCAAGAGGCCTGGCCAGAGGCCATTTGTTCCTGAGAGGCCTGCCAGGAGGCCATCTGTTCCCAAGAGGTTCTCCCTGAGGACATCCAGCCCACACCTGGGCCGAGGACTTCAACGTCCATATCAGTTGTGGTGATGTTTGTGCCTGTCCCGGGCACCAGTGCGACTTCTAGCCAGAGCCCCCAAGGTGTCACCCTGAGAGAAAGCCGACAGATGATGGGAAGGGCCCAAGGGGCCATTTGTTAAGAAGCCCTGGCTCCGTCTCGTGCTCCTGGGGGGGTTGGGGGGGTCTATGTCAAGGATCACCCCAGACCTCCACCTGTTACGCGATATTTGCAGTGGTCCGCCGGATGGCAGAGATCGCCAGAAGCAGCAGCTAGGGCCCTAGAACTGAAAGCCTACAGCTGTTTGGAACTCTATTTAAGCTGGGCCCTAGCTCAAGTACGTCGCAAAATATTAAAACTAGCGCTATGTTTGTGTTTTTGTTTGCCGGTAACCACTGCGTTCGGTTTCTCGTGTTTGCGGCAAGAACCGTCGTTTGTTCACTCACGTTTGCGGTTAAGGTTGCTTTGGATCTCTCGTGTTCGATCTCGTTTGCTTTGGATCACTCGTGTTTGCTCTCATTCGCCCAGTTCAGCTAAGCCCGCTATAGCTCGTTTGTGGCGGCCTTCTTCCCTTTGTTAGCTACCGTTTGAAGATCTATGCCGGCGATAGCTTAGCATAGTCAGCGTGCGCTTCCTATGTACATCGTACATCATGCCACGTACATCAGTTACCCGTTTTTCTGTTTATGGTTCTGTTTACATTGTGGCTGCCTTTATGTTAATAAATCCCTTTATGATTGTATACTTGCACTCATCTCCTTTTCTCCCGTTAACCCCCGCTGTGACAACTTGTAGGAACCATCCACTCAACTTTTCTGCGTCTTACAAAGATATGGCGTTTGGGAACAAAAATCTCAAATTTGGACTCATCAAACCAAAGAACAGATTTCCACTGGTCTGTTGTCCATTCCTTGTGTTCCTTGACCCAGGCCATTCTCTTCCTTTTGTTGTACGTCCTTAGAAGTGGCTTCTTTGCAGCAATTTGACCATTAATTCCTGATTCACTCAGTCTTCTCTGAACAGTTGATGTTGAGATGTGTGTGCTGCTTGAACTCTGTGAAGCATTTAGGTGGGCTCTTATCTGGAGTTCTGCTAACTTGTGGTTTCTGAGGCTGGTAACTCTGTTGAACTTATCCTACGCAACAGAGGTTACTCTGGTGTTCCTCTACTGATGAGAACCAGTTTCAGCATAACATTTGATGGTCTTTGTGACTGCACTTGACGATACTTTCAAAGTTCTTTAAATTGCTTGGATTGACTGACCTTCATTTCTTAAAGTAATGATGGATTGTCATTTTTCTATAGTTAGTTGAACATTTCTTTCCATAATATGGATTAGAACATTACTTAAATAGGGTTATTTACTTTATACCAACTCTACCTCTTCACAACACAATTGATGGTCTCAAACACATTAAGAGGGCAAGACATTCAAGAAATTAACTCTTGACAAGGCATAGCTGTGTACTGAGAGCCACTGCAGGTGACTACCTCATAAAGCTGACTGAGAAAATGTAAAGATGTGCAAAGCTGTCAACAATCTAAGAGGTACCTACTTTGAAAAATCTAAAATATAAAAAATATTCTGGTTTGTTTAACACTTTTTTGTTTACTAAATAATTCCATATGCATTTCTTCATATTTTGGATGGCTTTAGTATTAATCTACAATGCAGGAAATTTTTTGAAATAATGAAAAACCACTGAATTTGAAGGCATGTCCAAACTTTTGTATGTCATGTCAAAAACACAAAGTAGCCATGCATTCATGATTACAACTGCACTTGTCAAACACGCACACTGAGGTAATTTACCTAAACCAATTAACCCATGACAAGTGGGAAACAACAATATTGGGAAAATAACCACAAGCAGACACTGGGAAACCACTAAAGACATGGTTCAATTGTGTCTAATTAGTTCAGGCAGAACATCTATATTATTAAAGCACCGGTTACATTTTCTCAGTAATTGATGTAGAAATCCAGGTTGTTCCAAAAGGACTACAAACGTATTTCTGCAACTGTATTTCCAAACTTTTCATGCATACATGTGAGAAACAGACAACACATGCACATCCAAACCATGCACTGGCTTCCGGGGCTAAAGGTTTTCAATCTTGAGCAAAGAAGTACACACATTTGGAGCAAGTGATGTTATTTTGTGGTGGAAGATTGGCTGGCCCCCTGCTGTATATGATTACTTCAAACATCACGTCATCCGTTGCAGCACCACGAACCGAGAGCAGGGATTTTGAACCGGTGGGAGTGAAAACAGCAGAACAGAATTTGAATCAGCATGTCAAACATGCTCAGAAGAGTGGGACAGCGCCACTCAATTCTGCAGTGCTTATGCAATTTAGATACCGACCAAGCACTTCACACACTCCATAAGCAGAGCAGGGGATGTGCTTCTGCCCAACTTTACACTATTATATTGAAACATGATGACATACAGTACTCACACATGCACAGACACTGGTACTAAAAACTATTGTGGTAACAAATAACTGAAAATGGGACAACACGATTTTACAGTACTAATACTAATAAATCCACGACTGAAGTTGCAGCATGCATGTTCACATTGTGGTGGCAGAATAATGACATCTACAGTTTCAGTCATAATCACTCTATCCTGCTGATTCTGTTTTTTTTTACACATTATGTAATTAGCTGTGGATAACAGCATCTTCTAATATAGTAAATGTAAATGCTACGAGTTGCACTACAAGTAGTGTTACAACCCCTCCCTGAAATACTGGAGAAAACACAATTTACACACATTTACTTACTTATGACACATTTATTATTCATACTCACTAACACCTATGGGCAATTTGGGCAGCCAATATACTTATCAGAAAACCTTCAGATACAGAAGAACATGCTAAACTCCACAGACACAACCAGAGACAAGAAATATCAAAACCTGGATCCCTGAAGCTGTGCTGTACAAACACAACCACCCACACAAACCCCACACAACCCACACATCCCAACCCACACCTACCCACCCAAACCCACCCACCAACCCACCCAACACCAACCCACCCACCCAAACCCACCCAAACCCACCCACCCAAACCCACCCAAACCCACCCACCCAAACCAACCCACCCACCCAAACCAACCAAAAAAACCCAACCCAACCACCCCCAACCCACCCACCCAAACCAACCCAACCCACCCCAACCCACCCCACCCACCCCACCCAAACCAACCCAAACCAACCCAAACCAACCCAAACCAACCAACCCACCCAAACCAACCCAAACCAACCAACCCACCCAAACCAACCCAAACCAACCAACCCACCCAAACCAACCAACCCACCCACCCAAACCACCCAAACCCCGCACATCTTGAAACCTTGGAGTAATCTATGGTAACCAGCTGAGTTTCTCTTCTAATATTCCCAAACTGACTAGGTCATGCAGATACACAACATCAGGACAATTCAACCCTTACTTTCCAGGGAAGCCACCCAGAAGCTTGTGCAGTCTCTTGTTGTATCAAAACTAGATTACAGTAATGTTTTTCTAGCTGGTCTTCCCATGCGTACAATCAGACCCTGCAACTGATTCAGAATGTGGCAGCACATCTGTTTTTCAATTTACCTAAGTTTACTCATGTCACCACACTGCTACATACTCTTCACTGGTTCCCTGTAGCTGCCCACATCAGATTCAAACCCCTAATGCTTCCGTAAACCCACCCCCAAAGGACTGAGCAACTCCCTCTTTCCTAAAGGCTCTAATCAAACCCCACTCTGTACCTCGTACCCTTTGAGACACAAGCTTGGCTCAACTGAAACCACCACTCAAGATCAAAGGAAGACAAGCATCAAGACTCAACTCTGTACTGGCACCCAGGAGGTGGAATGAGCTTCCACTGGATGTCCCAATTACTGAATCTTTTCCTGTCTTCAAATGGTGACTAAAACTTACCTCTTCACTCGGCACTTAAGTGAATACTGAAACTACATTTGCATATTTAATAAAATGTATAAAAGTGTTAGTCTTTGTTTCTGGATTTACCTCCATCAAATCATAACAGAAATATAGTCATGGTCAGGCCTTGAGAAAAGTAAGTGGGCAGTTTTCACAGTTCTGAAAAATATAATAAAAGTATAATAAAATAAAACACAACTGATGTTTGTTTTTGCAGTCTACAAAGCCACAATGAAAACAGAATCTGATCTGGCAATTATTTTTTATATAAGAATTGATCCTGTCATAAAAATATCAATATCATATCTTAAGTTACTTATCTGCTTAAATGTAAATATCAGTCTCATATGTAAAGTTCAGATACAGAAAAAACATTTTGCCATACATAATGCTAGGATGCTAGGATAGGAATAACACCCTCCTTTCTCCCTCCACCCCTTGCACACAAGCATGCTGAAAATCCACCTCAGTCACACAGATGCAGTTCTGCTCTAACAGCATCAGCAGCAACAACAACAACAAAAATATTACATGACATTTATATAGCACTTTTCAATACCCAAAGATACCTATAATTAAAATCTATTCAAAGATATAACAACAACATAACCACATAGATACTACAACAAAAGAACAAACAGAAAAACATGACCAGAATAAAGACATTCGGAGGAAAGGATGGTTATAACCAACAGGAAAAAAGAACGATTAGACTTGAATACAGCTAATGACTCACATTGTTGGGTATATACAGGAAGAGATTACTAATCTTATTAATCTTAATATATTCATCCCCTAAATTATTTTAAATTGTTTAAAAGAAACAACACATAGAGATGATGTCACTGAACTGTGATTTGTGCATTGTTAATTAATAAACTTCCCATAACAAATAATCTATGACCCATTTTAATAAAAAAAAAAAACCCAAACAAACAAGCAAAACAAACAAAAATACCCCTTAAATCTTGTAATATTTAATGAAGCTCAATCACCAGTGACAACTCACGTACACAGAGCTTAGGAATGAGGCGTTTTCTGTTGAGATTAAATTAGACCTATTATCAAAAGTCGCTTTTGCACTGAAGGAACATTTTCTTAGTTTTTAGAACTGTTAGATATGCTCTCTGGCAAACTTCAGACGGGCCTGGACATGTACTGGCTTAAGCAGGGGGACACCCCTGGCACTGCAGGATCTGAGTCCCCTCTCGGCGTAGTGTGTTACTGATGGTAGCCTTGTTACATTGGTCCCGGCTCTCTGCAGGTCATTCATCAGGTCCCTCCGTGTAGTTCTGGGATTTCTGCTCACCGTTCTCATATGATCATTTTGACCCCACGGGATGAGATCTTGTGTGGAGCCCCAGATCGAGGGAGATTATCAATGGTCTTGTAAGTCTTCCATTTCCTTACAATTGCTCCCACAGTTGATTTATTCACACCAACCTGCTTGCCTATTGTAGATTCACTCTTCCCAGCCTGGTGCAGGTCTACAATTTTCTTCCTGGTGTCCTTCGACAGCTCTTTGGTCTTGGCCATGGTTGAGTTTGGAGTCTGTTGACTGTTTGAGGCTGTGGACAGGTGTCTTTTATACAGATAACGATGTCAAACAGGTGCCATTAAAACAGGTAACGAGTGGAGGACAGAAGTTACTTAACGAAGTAACTTAAAGAAGTTACAGGTCTGTGAGAGCCAGAAATCTTGCTTGTTTGTGGGTGACCAAATACTTATTTTCCACCATGATTTACAATTAAATTCTTTAAAAATCCTACAATGTGATTTCCAGGATTTTTTTTCTCATTTTGATGAAGAACTTGCACAATCAGTAGCTGACTAAATACTTTTTTGCCCCACTGTATGTGTTGATTGGTCCAGACGTAAGAGTACAGAGAATGATCCAGACGTAGTAACGCAAGTACATTGTTGAGGTATTTGCCATTTTTAAATATACTTGTACACCGGTAGCCATATAAACAACAGATCTTACAAAAAAAATGGAAAAAATAACACAGACAAATGGACCGACAGTGAAGTCCAGGCTTTACTGAGCTTACATGCAACAGAAGAGGTACAACATGATTTTGAGTTACCTAAGTGAAGTGTGCTTGGCTTATGTCACTTCAGCATTGCACAACTTTCCTATTGGCGGTGCGAATGCAAACCAAAAAAAAATGAATGTAGATCTCAGTGGAGCTATGCTGGGGATAGTTCCTCCCAAATTAGTCCTGAACTGTTGGGTGCAAAAGTGCCTAAAATTTACCATAAGGTAGGTGTGGTGCGTTCATATGAATATGCATTGCTCAAAGAATAATAAATTGAATTAATAATAAAACAAACACCACACAGAGCAAGAATATACTTATGTCTATAGCATTAAGCATGATAACTAAACTTTTAGAATGTTTCAAAGAGATTCCAGATTCCAGTAGCTGAGGAAGCGCTGATGAAGCTGGACCCTAAATGGCAGCACAGAGCGCAGGGCAACACTATGCAGGACGCCAATCCATCACAGGGCAGGTGCACAATCTAAATCACTCACACTGGGATACTTCAGAGGTGCCAACTGACCTAACACATGTCTTTGGAATGTGGGAGGAAACCAGAGTACCCTGAGGAAACCAGGCAGATACAGGGAGAACATGCAAACTCCGGTGACACAGGAAGCATCCCGGCTAGGAATTGAACTGGAGCTGTGAGGTGAGAAAGCGAACCACTGCATCACCATGCTGCCAAATCACAGTTAATGATTTGCATAAACAATATTTTAGTTTTTCTATTACTACTAGTCCATGCAATAAAAATGTATACCTGGTAGATAATAATCTGGTCTTTTAACTGCATGATAACACTCTGCTGATGATCCTTTCCCCCATTTTTATTCTGATTATCTATTTTGGTTAGAACGAGGTCTGAGAAAGCTTCTCTGTGAAGCAGACAGGTTAAGGATACTAATGCCCTGGTCAAATTAAGAGGCACCATGCTTGAGTTCATTCTTCTCCACAGGTCATAGACCTAATGTTACTAACAACTCAAGATATCAGCTTGGTTCTTTAACCTCAGTGTACCTTGTGTGAGGCTCCTCGATCAACGTTGCCAAGTAACTGAGCTCACAGATTGCAGAGGCACCCAGCTGGGGAACAGCACATGTACACATCTGGATGCACATGAAAAGCAGCGTTAAGTGCTGTAAACAAGCACCCAAATCTTTCACACCCAGATAACCAACGCCCAGCAACACCAGACGATCTAACTGATGGCAATTAGTTGACATCCAGTCCAGTGTGTTTATACTGTATATGCACATGCAAATAAAGAAAGAAAGAAAGAAAGAAATAAAACACATCACAATTGCTCTCATTAATAAGGAACAGATGGTGGGGGAAAGTCACCTCAAAAGCAATTATAGGCACTATTGTCCATGTACAAAGGGAAGCAAATGCCATGTTCATCAGGGATTTCAGGCTTGGCAAGACACTTCAGGCTCTTCAGATTGAAGGTTTGTTGGAAAGGTAAAGCACAGACTTAAAACATAAGTAAACAAGCAACTTAGAAAGGTGTACAGCATCTAAAGCACGTTCTCATTCTTCCACATCAAGATAATATGAAAATATGTTAATACTGAATCACACTGTCAATGGGTCATATACTGTACAAGTTCAAATGTGTAATATGGAAACCTATACAGCCTATTCCTGACCCATAACACTCTTACCAACATGTAACTGAATAGGTGCCATACGGGTGGGGGGGGGTTGCTGGTTTGCTTGCACTACAACAGTAGTTTGACTACAAGGAACTGAAACCCAAAACGTGAAAGCCCCTACGGGGTGGAACACAGATACAGATATAGAGGAACGCTATCATACACTAGGATGTCGTCCTCAAAAACATACTCTATCCCCATTTTATCTTGTGTTTCAGAGTGGTCCGGAGCCGACTTCAGATTTCACAATAAAAAGGCAGAGGTATACCCTGGGTGTGTCAGTCCATCCCAAGGTCAGTTATATTAAATTCATAACATAATTCAGGTGTCTATAAAATAAGTTCCACTAACATTATTAAGTCTAAGTTACTCTACAGACCTACATACAGGGTGGCACAGTAGTTGATGCATTTAATGCACCTTCGCTATAGCATATGACATACAATCCAATCCAAGAGCCTAATTTTTTAATTGTTTGTGTGCACACCATGCCAGAGTCATGGTGGGGCTCCAGTGCCTATCCCTGAAGAGCTCAGAGTGCAAGCGTGACATGCCCTGGATGGGCTGCCTGTTTAAAAACATTTACAATTCCTAATCAATATGTCAAAGTATTAGTATTAGTATGTCAACCACTTTATAATAATTTACACTCAATCAGTTAGTGTTAATTGAATCTAAACCAAGAAATGGTGTGCTTTAGGCAATGTGTAGACTATTACACAGAAAGTAAAATCCCCAGTGAAAGTTGCACACTCACACAATTTATTCAATATCTCTTTAAATCCACTTTATGTTGGCTGAAAATCAGGTGGCGAGCAACTGAATACTGGAATAACATGCATATGGTTTCTTGTACCTTTCCAATTTATGGGCTACATCAGGGCAAAAATCCTTAGGAAATCCATACTTACTAAAGAGCATGGTTGCTCCCAATAAAAAAAAAATGTGCAAACTCCCTGAAATCAAACTAGAAATGCAATAAATCAAAAATTTGCAACGTGCCATAATATGCTGTGTTGTCCGAGACTGACCACATGCTCTTCTAGAGCACATTCAAGTCAACCTTTCAGTTCTGATGTTTTAGCCACCAGAATCAGTAGTATTAGACCTTTCAGCCTGACATTCATCCAGTGGATATGACACTAATCTAAAAGTTAGATATGACATGCATCACACTGCTGAAAGTGTTATACCACCACAAAGCAGATTCAATTAGGTCCACCATAAGAGTTTTGATTCCCGTCATATTCTGCTGAATAGTGTCATTTAGTGTAACCTCATTATCTCATCCCCCACTATCTCGTCAACCTCATCTCTCACCACCTGTGATGGCAGGACATATTTCCTTCCATGTATTATACCTCAAAAAGCCGCCAACCAAATACACCAAAAGATCCTTAAAAGCTACACATTCTGAGATCCAAAGAAATTCAGGAACAATTGAGAAAGAAAGTAATTGAGATCTATCAGTCTGAAAAGGGTTATAAAGCCATTTCTAAAGCTTTGGGACTCCAGCAAACCACAGTGAGAGCCATTATCCACAAATGGCAAAGACATGGAACAGTGGTGAACCTTCCCAGGAGTGGCCCGGCCGACCAGAATTACCCCAAGAGCGCAGCGACGACTCATCCAAGAGGTCACAAAAGACCCCACAACAACATACAAAGAACTGCAGGCCCTCATTTGCCTCAGTAAGGTCAGTTGTTTTCATGCCTCCACCATAAGAAAGAGACTGGGCCAAAATGGCCTGCATGGCAGAGTTCCAAGATGAAAACCACTGCTGAGCAAAAAGAACATTAAAGCTCATCTCAGTTTTTCCAGAAAACATCTTGATGATCCCCAAGACTTTTGGGGAAAACATTCTGTGGGACTGACGAAACAAAAGCTGAACTCTTTGGAAGATGTGTGTCCCATTACGTCTGGGGTAAAAGTAACACAGCATTTCAGAAAAAAGAACATCATACCATCAGTAAAATATGGTGGTGGTAGTGTGATGGTCTGGGGCTGTTTTGCTGCTTCAGGACCTGGAAGACTGGATGTGATAAATGGAACTATGAATTCTGCTGTCTACCAAAAAATCCTGAAGGAGAATGTCCGGCCATCTGTTCATGACCTCAAGCTGAAACGAACTTGGGTTCTGCAGCAGGACAATGATCCAAAACACACCAGCAAGTCCACCTCTGAATGGCTGAAGAAAAACAAAATCAAGACTTTGGAGTGGCCTAGTCAATGTCCTGACCTGAATCCTACTGAGGTGCTGTGGCATGACCTTAAAAAGGCCGTTCATGCTGGAAAACCCTCCAATGTGGCTGAATTACAACAATTCTGCAAAGATGAGTGACCAAAATTCCTCCACAACGCTGTAAAAGACTCATTGCAAGTTATTGCAAATGCTGCTAAGGGTGGTCCAACCAGTTATTAGGTTTAGGGGGCAATCACTTTTTCACACAGGGTCATGTAGGTTTGGATTTTTTTCTCCCTTAATAATAAACACCTTCATTTAAAAACTGCATTTTGTGTTTACTTGTGTTGTTTTTGACCAATATTTAACTTGGTTTGATGTTCCGAAACACTTAAGTGTGACAAACATGCCTGTTTTGTGTGGACTGTGGTAAGTGAGAGATAATAAGTGCTAAAAAAAAATGGCTAAATGTTATATGTTAATATGTTTAAAAGTGTCATTGATACACATTATTTACATTTAGGATTAAAATATTGATTATAGTTCAGATAGGATAATAAGTAATAAGCTAAATAACATAAAGAAGTAACGTTTCACATTCTGATTGTTTTATTATTGTTTTTATTATTGTTTTATGTTAATATTGTAATTTGTGTGCTATAAAGTTTGCCCCCACGGTAATACCACATAAGCAATTTTTTGAAGCCAATATGACGGTATGAAAAATGTCAATACCACCCAACAAGAATGTTCAGAAATGATTTGATGAACATGACAATGAGTTCAGGCTGATGACTTGTCTTCTGACTTCCCAAAATCTCCAAGTCTGCAAGTCTGATCCATAGAGGCCTCACCTTGCAAGTCATACTTAATGGATCTGTTGCTAAGCCACAGAGGTCTTGGCCAGTTACATGACGGGGGCTTCACTATATTAATCACGTGGTTTTAATGTTGTGGCTGGTCAGTGTAAAGCCCCGTTATACTGTGCGTACAACACTTCATAGTTTTATGCTTTAATAGCAAATGTACAAAGTCGTCTGTTGATAAATGAGATCATCTGTATTTAACAAATAGATAATATGAATTACTCAGGGAATATTCAGAAAATCCAGTGCCCATTTCCATTTATTTTTCATTCTATGATTTCAGTGTATGGTAATATACAGTACTATGCAAAAGTCTTAGGCATTCTATATTTTTCGGTTTATATTCTGCTTCTTCTTTATTTAAGCTTTAGTGGTCACTGCACTTTTTAGCTCTACAATTACAGACTGTAGTCCATCTGTTTTTGTATCAGTGCAACGCACCTTAACACACTAATTAACTCACACTGCAGTGCTGAAAATTATCCACCACCCTAATAGTACCTGATCTATGATAGTCTTGTGGGGGTCCTGACTATTAGGGAAGGGAACTAACAATGTATGTAAAGAAACAGATGGACTACAGTCTGTAATTGTAGAACTAAAATGTGCAGTGACCACTAAAATTTACATTACATTTACATTTACAGCATTTAGCAGACGCCCTTATCCAGAGCGACTTACAGTTGGTACAGTCTTACAATCCAAGCAATTGTGGGTTAAGGGTCTTGCTCAAGGACCCAACAGTGGAAGCTTGGCAGAAGTGGGATTTGAACCCTCGACCTTCTGGTCCAGAGTCCAGTACCTTAACCACTAAGCTACCACAGTCCCAAACATTTAGCAGATGCCCTTATCCAGAGTGACTTACAATTGATACAGGCTCACAATCCAAGCAATTGTGGGTTAAGGGTCTTGCTCAAGGACCCAACAGTGGCAGCTTGGCAGAGGTGGGATTTGAACCCTGGACCCTCTGGTTCATAGTCCAGTCCTAACCACTAAGCCACCACATGTGTTGATGTAAATAAAGAGTAAGTAGAATATAAACTGAAAAATATATAATGCATAAGACTTTTGCACAGTACTGTAAATATACTTAATTACTAAACAAACTAACAGTGAGGATGCAGGTAGAGGTATGAATCCATTCACGGTGCCATCTACTTCCATTATTTTCTAAATTATCCTTTCTTATAGCGGGTAAATGTTTATTAAGCTATATTATAGTGCGAATTCAGATACTGGGAGTTCTTATAGCAAAGTTTAAATGTACATTTACTGTGAAATATTCACATTACTGATGTCACAGTGTATTGTGTGATGGATAAACAAATCTTATATGTGAACAATATGAGCAGATATAAGCTCTAACATTATTTGTGTCCACACAGAAGCCACATTGCAATAAGCACAATAAAAATAGGCAACCCAGTGTTCCGTCACAGAGGAAATGAAGAAACATTGTATTCAAATAAGCACGCAGATATTGTCTAGTCACAGCCTACTCTAGAATTTCTGTCCCTATATTTCTCTGTCACAATTGTAGAATGTCCTTGGCAGTATCCACTCGTAGCATTGTGGGACTGAAATAAAAGACTGCATGACATTGCTAGTGCATAATCAACACGAGGTCTCAGGAAGCAGTCTGTTTTTGGTTGGTAAACAAAAGCCCATGTGTATTTAGAGACTCTATTGTTTATTCAGTAGATAGCCATGGAGACACTAAAATCTGCACTTCCAATTGGGAAAGAATGCTACACAGTTAATATTGTAAAAAAAGGTGTGAACTCCACATATATGGAGATAGAATATCCCACATTCAAACAGCAGGAATATATTCTTGACACAATCTATATTATGTCAGAACTGATACTTGATATGTATCTAAGATGGAGATAGGTAATTGTATTTACTTGTCTTAAATAATGTTTTTTCAGCAGCTGTT
This sequence comes from Ancistrus triradiatus, assembly GCA_025084515.1. NCBI lineage: Eukaryota > Metazoa > Chordata > Actinopteri > Siluriformes > Loricariidae > Ancistrus > Ancistrus triradiatus. Next base: position 91,865 of record JAJAGP010001966.1, read on the forward strand.
TTACATACAGAGCTGAATTATTAATAAAGAACACAAAACATGCATTTTCATCTGTCCCTCATGTAAAAGCAACAGTTATGAGACTACCTGTATTGACTATTGTTGATGGTACAGAGGATGTCAGGAGCTTTATTCATGCTCTGGGTTAAGGCAGCACACACACCAGCTCAGCTAAGTTGCTCTGACAATTACTTGAGTTTTCAGACATCATGGTATCTGCCTTGTAATAGCTGCCATAATAAGGCTTTATTGTATCCTGCTACCCTCTCCAGGAAGAACGTACTGACTGAGGCTGACATTAATTCAGGCTCTGTAGCAGACCAAATTTAATACATTTTCCAGTCGGACCCACTGATGCTTGTTATGCTGTAGATGTATTTGACAGTGATTGCCAACATAGGTCACATAGGACACAAACTAAAGCAACCATCAGTGTTATGTTTCACATAACTAGAGAAAATTTGAAGTTTAGTTGTGGCCTCAGCTAGCCATAGCCATTACACTTTGTAAAATTCATACTAGTAAAATAAAAAGTTTCTTCTTAAATATTTTAGAATCAGCAGTGTTTTCTTTTTGTCTGTTTGGCATGTTTCCAGGGATCATTTGACTATGCATGTAAAGCATTAAAAACAGGCTGTTTTCACTTTCTCCCACATCGCCACCGGCCAATCAGTTTTCTCTACACAATAAGTCAAATGGACAGAAGCTAACTTATTGAGTACTTATTGTAGTTCATATGTTAAGTCTACACGTTAGGGGTGTACCACTACAAAAGTTTCACAATGTGATATGCAGAGTTTTTATGTTTCTTACATACAATGGTGTTTAAAGTTTGTGAACTCTTTAAAACTTTCTATATTTCTGCATAAATATGACCTAAAACATCATCAGATTTAGACACAAGTCCTAAAAGTAGTTAAAGAGAACCCAGTTAAACAAATGAGACAAAAATATTAGACTTGATCATTTATTAATGGAGGAAAATGATCCAAAATTACATATTAGTGAGTGACAAAAGTACGTGAACCTCTAAGATTAGCAATTAATATGAAGGTGAAATTAGAGTCAGGTGTTTTCAGTCAATGGGATGACAATCAGGTGTGAGTGGGCACCCTGTTTTATTTAAAGAACAGGGATCTATCAAAGTCTGCTCTTCACAACACGTTTTTGTGGAAGTCTATCATGGCACGAACAAAGAGAAAACCTCAGCAAAAGAGTTGTTGATGCTCATCAGGCTGGAAAAGGTTACAAAACCATCTCTAAAGAGTTTGGACTCCACCAATCCACAGTCAGACAGATTGTGTACAAATGGAGGAAATTCAAGACCATTGTTACCCTCCCCAGGAGTGGTCGACCAACAAAGATCACTCCAAGAGCAAGTCATGTAATAGTTGGCGAGGTCACAAAGGACCCCAGGGTAACTTCTAAGCAACTGAAGGGCTCTCTCACATTGCTTCATGTCAATGTTCATGAGTCCGCCATCAGAAGAACACTGAACAACAATGGTGTGCATGGCAGAGTTGCAAGGAGAAAACCACTGCTCTCCAAAAAGAACATTGCTGCTCATCTGCTGTTTGCTAAAGATCATGTGGACAAGCCAGAAGGCTATTTGAAGAATGTTTCGTGGAACTTTTTGGTTTAAAAGAAAGGTGTTATGTTTGGAGAAAGGAAAACACTGCATTCCAGCACAAGAACCCTTATCCCATCTGTGAAACATGGTGGTGGTAGTATCATGGTTTGGGACTGTTTTGCTGCATCTGGGCCAGGACGGCTTGCTATCACTGATGGAACAATGACTTCTGAATTATCTCTGAGAATTCTAAAGGAAAATGTCAGGACATCTGTCCATGAACTGAATCTCAAGAGAAGGTGAGTCATGCAGCAAGACAACGACCCTAAGCACACAAGCCGTTCTACCAAAGAATGGTTCAAGAAGTATAAAGTTCATGTTTTGGAATGGCCAAGTCAAAGTCCTGACCTTAATCCAAACGAAATGTTGTGGAAGGACCTGAAGCAAGCAGTTAATGTGAGGAAACACACCAACATCCCAGACTTAAAGCTGTTCTGTACGGAGGAATGAGCTAAAATTTCTCCAAGCCGGTGTGCAGGACTGATCAACAGTTACAGGAAACGTTTAGTTGCAGTTATTTCTGCACAGGGGGGTCACACCAGATACTGAAAGCAAAGGTTCACATACTTTTGCCACTCACTAATATGTAATATTGGATCATTTTCCTCAATAAATAAATGACCAAGTATAATATTTTGTCTCATTTGTTTAACTGGGTTCTCTTTATCTACTTTTTGGACTTGTGTGAAAATCTGATGATGTTTTAGGTCATATTTATGCAGAAATAGAAAACTCTAAATGGTTCACAAACGTTTTACATATTTTTACACACATACTTACTGGCCACTTTAATAGGTACACCTTGCTAGTAACAGGTTGGACCCCCATTTGCTCTCAGAACTGCCTTAATTCTTTGTCTCATAGATTTAATTAGATACTGGAAACATTCCTTTGAGATTGTGGTCCATTTTCACTCAATCACATCAGGCTGCATATTTGTCAGCTGCACATCCATGATGCGACCCACACATTATACCACATTTCAAAGGTGCTCTATTGGATTGAGATGAGCTTCAGGGTGGTCATAAAGGAATGGACATGGTGAACAACAATACTCAGGCAGGCTGTGGCATTTAAACAATGGTGGTACAATGGTATCCCCCACACCATTAAACCACCACAACTAGCCTGAACCGTTGATACAAGGCAGGATGGATCCATGCTTTCACGTTGTTTCCGCCACATTCTGACTCTACCATCTGAATGTCGCAGCAGAAATTGGGACTCATCAGACCAGACAATGTTTTTCCAATGTCTTCTATTGTCCAATTTTGGTGAGCCCATCAGAAATGTAGCCTCAGTTCTTAGATGAGAGGAGTGGGACTCGGTGTGGTCTTCGGCTGCTGTAGCACATTTGCTTCAAGGTTCAACATGTTGTGCATGCAGAGATGCTCATGAGTATTCAGCGGTTGTAACGACTGGTTATTTTAGTTACTGTTGCCTTTATATCAGTTCTAACCAAGATGTCCAATTTTCCCTGATCTCTGGCATCAACAAGGCATTTTTGTTCAAAGAACCACCTCTCACTGGATATTTTCTCTTTCTTGGACCATACTCTGTAAACCCTAGAGATGGCTGTGTGAGAAAATCCCAGTAGCTTAGCAGTTTCTGAAATACTCCAGTCTGTCTAGTACCAGCAAAAATCATGTCACGTTTAAAGTCACTTAAATCACTTTTGTTCTGCAGTCTGATGCTCGCTTTGAACTTCAGGAGGTCTTCATGAACATATCTACAAACCTAAATCCACTGAGTTGCTGCCATGTGACTGGCTGCTTAGATATGTGTTAACGAGCAGTTGAACAGGTGTAACTAATAAAGTGTCCAGTGAGTGTAGGTTTCCAATACAGACGTTAGAAAAAATGCCTTATATAAAGTTATCTTGTTATCTGAATTTCCTGCTATGATGTATACTTTAATCCCCTAACATACTGCTATGATATATACTTTAATCCCCTATCACACTGAGGGTAGACTGGTCAAATGAGATTCATGATGAGGGCAAATTTGGTAGAACAGTGAAGCACCAAACAATACACAGATAACAGGCCCAAAGGCCAAAACAGAAAAGTCCATGGTACCTGATTTTGCCAGCAACACTGATTATGGGTATGATTCATGTCTAGAAATATCTACAAATAACAAAAATAGAGCTCTCAATATCTAAGTATTCTATCCCACACACATAAATATGACTCCTGCAAAAACTGTAATATAGGCTACAACAGTGTACATAGTTAATATAGTAGAGGTTCATCCTTATCAAGAATGTGAGAGTTTAAACTTATATTCTAGGTGTATACTATACTCGCACATGGAAGCAGTGAAATTACAACAAAAATGTTTTATATCTTAATCTGCCACCCCATATTCTGTATTTGTAAACTGCATTTGATAGGTGCCTGGTCTGTAAATGTTACTCCACTATTGTGCACATAACTTTCTTGAAGTGAATTAGCTGGTTTACTTTTAGGGTGTCACTATTGGTTCAGCATTGCTATGCGCCAATACTAAGAGCTCTGACAAAACAACAGATCAATGGGTCACTTCTTTTCGATAGCAGGGATGTCTGTGCTGGTGGATGTGTCATGGCTCCTTAGTTAGTCCAAATAATTAATTTATTCTACACTAAAAATTGAAAGACAACAAAAAACGTGCTTTGAAACTAGCCACCCTCATCCAACCTATAAAACAACATTTCTTTGTACTGTCAAAAACACAGTGGACATTTGGCTGTGGAAGAGCAGGAACATTTCCAGGTTCCAATTCAATTCTCAGGTGATTTCACAGGCACCGGCCCAACACTTAGCTAACTCAGCAAATGGTAGGTAGCAAAAACACACCCACCACCTGGCACAGACAAGAAGGCTGACAGACACTTGAGTGTTAACTACAGCAGACAAAACCCTACAGACTTCATATGGCTTAAAATAGAAGATAACAGAAAACAAGACATTAGCTCTCTTACCTTAATAAGGGAATCATCACAGCAGTGGTGAAACATGAAAGAGAAGAAAAGAGCAAAGTTTTAGGGTAAATATAAATAAGTCACAACTAATATAAAGGTGATAAGTTAAAGCACATTGGTCTAGTCTGCAAACTGGAATAACAGATTTACCTTAATCATTAGCACACAAATAGGATGGTAGCATTTAATTGTTCCTTTATTTGGTTGTCTTGATGCTATCGTACACTGTATTGGTAAAAGTTTGAAGACACAAAAATAACATTCACAACATAGGTATTGCTGCTACAACAGCCTTCTTCTGTAAAGGCTTTCCTCTAGATGAAGGGACATGACTGTTAGGTCTCTCACTGCTGTTGGACATAAGCCGCGGATCACGATTGGCATTCCAATTCATCTCAAATGCGCCTGATGGAGTTAAAGTTAGGGGTCTGTGCAAGTCATCCAAGGACTTTGCTTTGAGAAGGCAGAGCAGAAGGTTGATGAACTGTAGTGCAAACCTATGAAAGTGTCATACGGAGAATCACTGTAGCGTTCAAATGATTCTACTGCTACTGTTTATCGATGAAGGTTACTTGGCTGTTTGTGTTATATTACAAACCTGTTAGCAGTGAGTATGGTTGAAACAGTTCTCTAATTTGAATGTGTCTAATTAGTATACATTAGGCCATAAAATAGGTATTCATATTCGTATAGCGTATTTTGCTATTTCATAAAGCCTTTTTTATTTTTTACATTTCACCACCATCCAAAACTAAAACAATGCTGGATGAATTTCAGAAACACATTCCAAACTGGATATCCTAAAATACAGTACAAATCAAACCAATTGACTTTCATCAGGCCCTTCCTGTTACATTTCTTTAAACAGCCCTAGAGTCTATTCAGTTATCTAGTGTTTTTCTATTGTCAGAGAACTATGTTGAGAATAGTGCCACAGATGGTTGATTTTCCCATTTGAGGGAGAGAATAAAATCTAGACTCTTGATCATTTCCATAAATGGCAACAACCAAAGGAAAATGCCATGAAATTAACTTGTTGCAGGATAATGCAGGTGATTCCTAAATCGAAAAATAAAAAAGCAAAATGCCTATATCCTCCATAAAAATCTGCATATGTGATGTGATGCATGTTAGTATGTTACACTATCAGAAAGAATAGTCATGCGAAACAGAACATTTTCATAATGTCTTCTCTAAAATGCTACTGTTTGTCTGAACAAACCTAAATGCACTACAAACTCTCCATTACAAAAAATCCATTTGTTTCCTTTCACAGACTCACAAATGAGGGACCACAGTGGGGACCAAAGGTCTGAGACCACTAGTGAAACTGCTTGTTTGGATCTTTGAGGACAAGGATACATGCAGCAGGATAATGATCCAACACACACCTCAAAGCCTTGCAACAAATGCTTGACAACAAAGGAAGATCAAGGAGTGCTCTCATTGTCATGGACTTTCCTCCACAGTGACCTGACCCAAACCCCATCAAGCATTTATGGGGGCATTTGAAGACGGATAATGCCAAGTATTCAGCAACATCACATCATGCTGGGATAACCTGACTCATCAAATTTTGCAAAAACATGCTGAGTCCATGCCAGCTCGAGTGCACTCTGTATTTACAGTAAAAGTGGGAAATATACCAAATAGAAATAAATTCAAAATGTATTAAAAACTTTTCACTCAAATGAAACTGTTATGCTGATTATATGATTTGCAATGAAAAGCACTGTATTAAATTTGAGGAAAATATAAAACAGAAGTGTCTTGATGCATGCTCAATAATCCAGGTAAGAAAATCCCAGAAGTTGAATCTGTTCATCTGGACATAAGGTTTTGTCGGAGAAACGTTTCGTCACTCATCTAAGTGACTTCTTCAGTCTCAGCTAGTTGGAAAACCTCCCCAATCTTATATACAGCACATTTGCATAATGACTGGTACCAGCACCATTACATAACAATGGGTTGTCTCAGACTTTTTAGCCCCGCTGTATCAGGAGAACATTTTTGTTCAAGTTGGTAGTAATTTGCAGTGAACAAGAGCACAGGTTTTCCATTTGAATCACACTCCTGTAATGTTTACATTTAAAGGTAGGATGAGTAAAATCAATAAGTGAAATAAAGGCTCAAGCATTGCAGTATGCTACCAATGGCTCCTCTACAATACACTGCAACCCAACGTAACACAAGGTATTTCCCTTCAAAATTAAATCTGCATTTCCTGAGTGCAGCAATGTGGGTTTGTGTCCAAGTACTTTTGGCCAATGTGTATGTGTGTTTCTGTGATTGTATGTATGTATTGTGTGTGTATTTGTCTAATTTTTAATCTATATTTTTAAATCTATTAAAAATGATAAACTCAAAAATAGACACCACCAATAAATATACCACACAGCATGATTATCTATGCAAAGGTATTTGAACTGTGTCTGTACATTAAGCAGATCAGGCAGTAATCATAGAAATGTGTTGAAGATTTCAAGCGCCGTATAATAAAAGGCAGGGAATTCTGAAGTAGTAGCAGTATCATAATATCACGATATGGCTAAAAGACTATACAGAGAGTATACAATCAAACCCCACTATCAAAATTTACCTCGATCTGGAAAATTATTTGGACAGCAGAAAATTGGAGAGCAACAGCTTTTTAGGAATATTTACATTCTTACCTAGAAGACTTAAACCGACATTTTCAATTCCCTCTTATTTTTAATGACGTCATAATATTAAGTCTTTGTGACTGGCCCCGTGACTGTTCGCACGTGTTTCTCTCCAAGTTATTGCTACTCAAATGCTTCCTGCTCTAAGTAAGTTTCTTAAATTAACAGAGTAAAATGTCCACAATTGTCTCAATGTGAGCCTCCACAAGCTATTTACAATAAAAGTTTAGGTTAATCATTAATAGGAAAGAGATAGAAGAAGAAAGCAGAAGCAATACACCATTCAGAACACCATCTACTTCCAATACCTTATGCTGATAAATCAGTCCTACACAATTCATACAATTAGATTTTTCAAATTGAACTTTCATTACAGATTGAGCTTGTGCTCTGTATAATGGATTCAAGGATTAAAATGTCTCACGTATTACATTAAGAATTTGGATAGCAGTCGTTCAGAAAGAGTTTGAGTATATGTCTATATATATTCCAGCTATAAACTAAGTAGATTTGTAGATTTGACTACAGTCGGTGTCTGTTATGAGAAATTAACTGCAGATACATTTAACTACCTGGCAATCAGATGACAGTGTAGGTTAAAAGAAACTCATTCATTCATTTTCATACCCGCTTGGACCAATTTAGGGTCACAGGAGCTGGGACCTAACCAAGCTATATACTATAGTATGTAATTCGTGTTGAATATTATATATATATATATATATATATATATATATATATATATATATATATATATATATATATATATATATATATATCTTTGCCCATTTTCCCACAGGATGCTATTTTACCATGCACTGGTTATAGACCATTGTGGATGCTTATATTATATATAGCTCATTCATGTCTACATGGTTCTATTGTCAAGGATAAATGAACAGCTCTCCATTCCTCTTCCCTTCTTATGGTGTGCCTGATTTCATTGACTGGGCCCTTCCAAATGTCACTATGAATCAAGTCTGCTACATTTGTCAAAGCAAGAAGGACTTTGTGTTGCTCTTTGTTCTGCTACAAAAAACCCTTTGAAGGCTGGAGACAATCCACACCATCTTGAGGTAGTAACAACCACTGTAACATGTGAGACAAAACCCATGTTTAATAATGGCTAATTGACAAACTGAGGAAGTTTTACAACTAAATCAGCCACCTTCCAGATCCATTATAGTTCACCTTACTGAAGGGAGGTGAGAAGGTGTCTACAGTGCTTACATGTATGTATTGTACATGTATGGTTGTGCACACAACAATGATACAGGCCTGTTCATTTGAACCAATAGTGAGTCATCTGAAGCAGCGTCATCCCAGCCTACAACAAGAACACATTTGTCCAACAACTACATATATTCCATTTGGCATACAATATTTGTGAAACGTGGTGATCTATTTACAAAAGACATGGAAATATGGTTGTGACCTTTCAATGGTTAAAATACAGTAGATCTGTTGTGATGGAATGACTCATCTCTTATGTTCTGGAGAATGCTGAGGAATAGGCTCGCATTTTCCCACGCAAAAGGTCACATACTAAAAGTCCCCATCAACACAATAAACTTAAAAGATCAAGCTTAATAAGAGTACCATCACAGCATGGGCCACTGCACTGAATATACCCGGCCCTTAGAATATAAATATTTAATATAGCTTGTATTAAAAACAGAGGTAAGAGGGGCCTTTTCTCCTGTCTAAAAAGAAAATCGAGTGAACTCAAGCTCAAAGACAGGACAAGCTCAACGTGTAGCAGCAGAGAGGCAGACACCGGTGCATTATAAAACAGAACTCCATTTTTTTTAATGCTACTATATAGGCCATTATAGTAAAATTCACTATTTGTCCTCATAACCATTTGTATTACATGTCCATGTTCCATTTAATATAACAGATTTGTCCTTGCTTTCAGAAGCAGCAAAAATGGTTGGTAACAGATGTGCAGTAAAGGTAAATAAGCCGTGTACCGACCACGCAGCAGCAGCAGCATCTGGACTGTGCATAAACAGTTACAGACAACAGTTACCTATTATTCCAAAAGAAGTTCATGGCAGTTTAATAGGCAATTATGTCAATTATGTCACTCCATAATACTCTTTTCCACTTATCGTCATGCCAGTCTTTGTTAGCTTTAGCATATCTTAGCCTTCTCAGGGTCAAATTCCCATCTCAGTGAAGCTGACAAGTGCTGCTATTGGTGTAAAAGGGGATGTCACACTAAATACTTGCCACTGTAGCCTATAAAAGCTGTTTTTTCTGCATACACATTTCCTGTTCTGATTGTATTCTAATAAATAGACTGAGAAATTATAATATAAAATCATTATACCATTCCTAAAACACTGGTATAGCTATTCTAATGGTGGCCCAAGACTTTTGCACAGTATTGTATATTTAAATAACAGATTCCTTAAGGGAGAATTTGTACCTGGTAACTATATTTAATATTTTAGAGGGTGTAGGATGAGGTAAGAAGCCATTCAGAACACCATATACTTCCACTATTTTTGCAATTGGCATTAGGTTTTAGCAGATTAATGGTTTGATATCAGGTTATAGAATTAAAATACGTTATATGCTATAGCAAGAATTTGGGTGGCGGGGTACAACTGTACAATAACTACTTCTCTTCTAGTGTACTGACCTCAAGAAATTCTTCTCCTAGGCATATACGCTCACTGAGCATTTAAAAAGACCTGTACACCCATACTTCTCATCAATTATCTAATCAGCTCATAGAGTGGCAGCAGTGCAGTGTATGCAGTCATGCAGATATGGCTTAGGAGCTTCAAATAATTTCACATCAACCATCAGACAGGGGAAAAAATTGTGGTCGCAGTAATTTTGACTTGTTGGTGCCTGACAGGTTGTTTTGAGTTGCTTTTCTGTATCTACTGATCTCCAGGGATTTTCACACACAGCAGTCTCTAGAGTTTAATCACAATGGTGCAATAAAAAAATAAAAAAAACATCCATTGAGTGGGAGTTCTGCAAGCAGAAATGGCGAATGGCCAGACTCGTTTGAGAGGACAGAAAGGTTAGAGTAATTCATATAACTGTGGTATAATTGTGGTGAGCAGAAAGGCACTGTTGAACATTGAGGTGGATTGGCTACAACAACAGAGGCCCACATCGGGTTCCACTTCTATCAGCCAAAAACAGAAAGCTGAGGCTGGTGGGATCAGGCTCACAAACACTAATCCGTTGAAGACAAACAAACAAAACATAGCCTGGCCTGAATCTCAGGTGGTGCTTTGCAGACCACTAGAATTGTAGTTGTCAGTTTGTTGAGGTAATCTCATGAGATTTCAAACACCTCTCCCACAAGTTGGATTGTCTTGATGGTCACTGCTTATGTACACGAATGGTCAAACTGCTTCCACAATAACTCAACAGGGTGGAGATTCGGTGACTGTGCTTGCCACTCCAGTATACACAGAATTGTCTACTGAAAAGACTGCTTCTTACCTAAATAGGGCTTCCATAGTGTGCTTTGCATCATTGTCCTGTTGGAAGAGGAAATTAGCTCCAATCAAGCACCATATACATGGTATGGCATGACATTCCAAAATGGAGCAATAGCCTTCCTTCTTCACGATCCCTTTTAGTCTGAACAAAGATCCCACTTTACCTCTGCCAAGTCATCTCATCACATTACCTCCACTGTGGTTGACAGATGGCATCAAACACCTATTCATTTTGATCTCACATCTCACGCATTTCATGTTCTCCTTTGTGATATGAAGGCCTCAAGCTTAGATTTGTCTGTCCATAACACTTTTTTTCCCAATCAACCTCTGTCCAGTATCTGTGTTCGTTTTCTAATCTAAGTCTTTTCTAATTATTGGCCAGTCTGAATATGACTTTTTCTATTCAGCTCTGCTTAGAAGGCCAGCATCCCACGGTCACCTCTTCACTGTGACACTAGTACAGATTTAATGAAGTTGCCAGATGAGAATCTAGAACGCATCTATTTCTCAAACTAGATACTCGAATGTAATTATCCTCTTGCTCAGTTGCGTACAAGGTCCTCCCACTACTCTCTCTACCTTAGCTATAATCAGTTTGTGTTCTTCTTTGAAAGCAGTAGTTCGCATCGATGTACAAGACCTTCAGTCTCTAGGCTATTTCCTGCATGGAATAGCCTTCATTTCCCAGAACAATAGACTGACAAGTCGAAGAAGAAAGCTTTTCATTTCTGGCCATTTTGAGTCTGTAGGCAAACTCATAATTGTCGATGCTCCAGACTCAACTAAGAGGCCAGTTTTAATGCTTCTTTAATCAACACAGCAGTTTTCGACTATGCAAACATAATTGCTGCAGGGTTTTCTAATGATCAATTAGCCTTTTAAAATGGCAAACTTGGTTTAGCAAATACAACATGCCAATGGAACACAGGACTGATGATCGCTGAAAATGGGCCTCTGTATGTTCTTTATTGTTTAGACATACTATATCAACACAGTAGATTCAATATGAAAATCAGTTTTAAATAAAAACAAGCAATGCACCGTTCAGCCCACAGATATGAATCTGCAGGATTCAGCGAATGTTCACCAATAAATGCAACAACTCTCTTGCACCAGTTTAATAATCAAAACAAACTTATTATGTCTTTATTTTTATCCATACTATACAAAAACAGACTGAGCTCTGAAGCCAGTACTTAGTTGACAAAGCTAGCCATGGCACTTAGGATGATGGGACTTTTGTGACCTTATCTGAAAAACAAATGTGACTCAATCACACAATTGTAAGCAGTGTAGGGTTGAAGTAAAGATACATTATATCATATGTTAAGTATCATATCAGTTTTCCAGTAACATATTTTATTTAATACATGGTCATACACGTCACACCTTGCCACACCAACTTCCGGCAAGGGTTTCACCAGTTTACATTTACATTTACAGCATTTAGCAGACGCCCTTATCCAGAGCGACTTACAATTGACACAGTCTTACAATCCAAGCAATTCTGTGTGCTCAAGGACCCAACAGTGGAAGCTTGGCAGAGGTGGGATTTGAACCCTGGACCTTCTGGTCCATAGTCCAGTATCTTACCCACTAGGCTACCACAGTCCGTTTATTAAGAAAGTTACTGTCAAATATTAGTCTTCTTGCCCATTAACTGAGAACAACTCAGAGTTTGTTAATGCATATTTTAGCATGCTATTTTGCTCTACGTTTTCAACTGAACTAAGGATCAGTGATTTTCCTGGTCCTTTGACAGAAGTCCTTGTGAATACAAATGTGATAACACTCATTGCCACTTTTTGACATCCTTCATCTGACCTCGATTAATACTGTTTACATGTTCTGCATACACCCTTTTAGCCTACATCAACTGATCTGGTTATATGCTACAATCATCCAACTGACTAACACTGAACAGTAACGCTCTGCTGTCCTTGGATCTACATTAGAGATAAAGAAAAGATTATGATTTGATTAAGGAGAAAAGCTGCAATTTTAGAACATAATGCTTAGTTTTAAACTGCAGTTTTTGAATGGATTGGCAGTAGGTGCCTTGGCCAGTCAACTTGCAACAGATGTTCTTTGCACAATATTCCCTGTGAGGTTGTTTACTGTTCTTTAAAGGTACCTAATAAAATCACAACTGCCAAAATGAAAACAAGAAACCCACTACAAGCCAGAGCTTTGTTCTTCCTTTTGGTTAAAGCTGTCACTGAACATTTAGAAGCACTGTGGATTTGTAACTACATTCGTCTCCACCAGTCTCTCTCTGCAAAGAATCTAAAGAAGATACTCCCCAATGAGGCATGATGTTAAATGCTGAATTGGAAGGTCAAGTATCGATCACTGTCAGGCAGTGCCCAAGGTGGACTTTCAAATTCAGGAGGAAATCAATAGTGGTGGTATAGAGATGCAGAAACTATACATCTGTTGTCTTAGCACTATCTGTTTGTTCCGTCTGTGTCAATTTCTTCCGTATATTGCCTACATTTGCTCTACAGCTAAGTCTAACTTGTGATCTGGAACCATAAGTCAGACCTACACATTTGCATTTTTTGTAATGGCAGAGATGACAGTAGATCCTATGTGAAAATCCGACTTAATCTTCCAACTGTTTCCCCAATATTCCTGATCAAAATGAAATGTAATCTGTAATATATAAGTAAAGTCCTTGCTAATTTTTATCTATCCATTTCATCGAAAATCATTTCACTTGTTTTTTTCCCACTGGTGGTGGAAGATAATGAGTCTAAAGCATTGACCCAGGAAAGTGCAGCCCTCCATTAGCAAGCCTCAAGAGCAGGTCTTCAGCTGAAACCTTGGAAGTTATCTTACTTTTAGCTCTTTACCACAACACTCAGCAATGTGCTAGCATTGGCCTCAACACCCGGTAGCTCATTAGCACTAGTTCAAACAGCCATTAGCTAACAAGGACAGTACTGATTCAGATGAACACCTTCAATGTGTTGGCTTAGGCTATTTTTCTCTATCTTGTCAGCTTCTGTTATGTGATCATTATGGCGAGGAAAGGTTAGCTACATTTGCTGAGGTGAAAAACAAATGAATGACCAATGAATCTGTATTTTTTGGATGCCAGGATAGAGCTGCAGTAGGCAATCATATTGCCAATGGTAAATCTGGAGAAGGTGGAATAATGATCTCAGCTCTTTTTGGTGATTTAGAGTGAGCCCACTGGCTTTGTGTCATACACACAATCTGGGGTGCCTGTAATGATAATGTACTTGCTTTGGATTTCACTGGGATTCAGCATTTTACACACGGTATATAAAATTCCCACATAAAAAAGATTTAGTGAAATTTCCCTTACAAGCACTTGAGCTTGTTTATCAGCTGCATCCTCCCTCGACCTAAGTGCTGCTTTATTGCAATAAGCTACTGATTTAGCTGATTTATTCTGAATTTTTTTCTAAAGTTACGTGGAGTGGTGGGGTAATTACTTACTGCCAGAGTGGCCTGTCTGTGATGCACTAACATTAGTACTTTTAGCAGACCATGCTCTTCTTGGTGTGGTCATATTACTTCATATATTACCTAAACGACAATGTTTAGAAATAGCATCAGGCAATACATATCCTGTCTAAACTGATGCTTTTTAATACATTTTTATTCTGTAAGCTGTAGTGTGTAATGACCAGGTCAAATCCTCACTGATACGTAAGCCAAGGTACTTGAACCTGCTCGTACTCTCTCCTGGAGTACCACTGATCTTAAGGGCTGTGTATGTTGACTGATGCTCCGTACTGAATTTTGCGACCAGTTATTTAGTCTTTGTTGACATTTAGCAACAGCTTTTTAGCCTCACAGTACTGTGACAGCCTTTTCACTTCATCCATATAGGCAATCTCGTCATTATTGGTGATCAGGCCTATCACTACAGTGTCATCAGCAAACTTCATTGGTGTTGGATCTGGAGTATAGCAGATCCAAGAAGGGCTCACAACACAGCCCTGGGTAGCTTAGTATTGAAAGTGAGGGATTTGGAGGTGAAACCACCTGCTTTCACCACCTGTGGCTGTCCAGTTAAAAAGTCCACTACCCAGCATCAGAGTGAGGAGCACAGGCACAGCTCTCTTAACTTGTCATTCAGCCTGAGGCGAACTATGGTTTTGAATGCTAAGCTCCAGCCAGGGAACAGCAGTCTCACATGCATCCTGTGTGTATTACCTTAAAGATATGAACTTGTTGTCTTTTTAATGTAATGATTTAAATCAATTGAATTAGGTCTGGACCTGGTAAATAGCTGTCCCACTTTACTCTACATCTTGTATTAATAGGTGTGTTAAACAGTATAAGCCCAATCCATCTTGAGTTTGGTGTCAAAGAACTTGACTGACCTGCAAAGAAATCAACATTACTGAACACCTACGGGAAGAACTAAATTGGCAACTGTGACCAGGCCATTTTCCATCTTCAATACCAAACCCCACTAATGCTTTTGTGGCTGACTACAAGTAAATCCCAAATACTGATTTAAAATGGAGTAATAAAAATCAGCAAATGGTGGACAAATTCCACATGATACTCATATTTCTTACATGATTATCAGTTGCTGAGTGCCTGTAAACTTTTGACCATATCGTTTCTCGTGACCTGGTTATTTGACCGCAAATAACCCATGTTTAGACCAACTGTACTTGTGATAACAAAAGACCTTTAAGAACCCTTATTTCAGAGAGTAAAATTATTAATAATTTAAGTGGATGAAGACAGATGAGGGTAGTCTCAGTACTAACGCTGCAGCACTGCACAGTATTCCATAATATGACTCTGATTCTGGAAGAATAGCCTTTACTGTAATATGTACTGTATTTGATTTTTTGTTGCTAATTATGTTGCTATTTATATACTTTGTAAATAACCTCAATTTTCAAGCAAAAGAATTGCCCTTAAATGCACATGCCCTTAATTTTAACAAAGATGCAAGATTCTATGCTTGACAAAATAACAGCATCATGTTAATTACCTGGGGGCTGTTAGCTATGCTGCTGTATCTAATGATACTACAAATTGTTACAGTGTCACACTAGGAATGGTGTGCAAGGATTAAAAAGTGCAATGAAAATTGCTAGGACAGTATCCTCAACTT
Source organism: Ancistrus triradiatus (assembly GCA_025084515.1). Classification (NCBI taxonomy): domain Eukaryota; kingdom Metazoa; phylum Chordata; class Actinopteri; order Siluriformes; family Loricariidae; genus Ancistrus; species Ancistrus triradiatus. The sequence goes on from JAJAGP010001966.1 coordinate 107,712, forward strand.
TTAGTAGCTGGTACTACTTACAAAGCATATATTTAATTGATCATCCTGACCTGTAGTTGCATGGTGATTTCTTACACATAAGTTAGTAAGAAGGTTAGCAGCTACACACCACTGGTTAAAGACAGAACTGGACTGAATAAATAACTTATATCAGCAAGTCCTTGGACTTGGAATGGCTATTTCAAATTGAATGGGAATGACAAATAACATTAACGATGCTGAAAGGAATTTCACAGGCATATATGGATATGTTATTATGCAAAAAAATGCACCAAAGCCACAACTGCAAATAGTAAGCTTTGAATTGTCTCAACAGCAAATAAGTGGTCAGGAATTTACCAAGAATTAAACAGATAAATAAAGTAACTTTGTATGGGGTAGCCTTTCCTTTGATTTCCTTAAACATTGAAGTATTACTTTTTATAGAAAGAAGAGTCTATATTGTTCCACTCAATGGTAATGTTTTCGAACAGTTGACGAGTAGCTGAAAAATTGTTTCCCAGGTAGTTTGTGTTTAATGCAAGCCCAATATTCTCTACAGGGTTCAAATCTGGACTCTAACCAGGCCAAAAAATTCTGTAAGACTTGTTCTCAAGCCATTTTCTTGGTGGTCTTCACAATGAGACCAGAACCACTGTCTTGTTGAAAAATAATGTAATCACTTCTGTTTTCTAAGCATTAACTGACCTTATCCAGTGAAGCAGCTCAGCACTACCAGCAGCTGAATCATGACATCTCTCCCGCCGTGCTTAATGGTAGTAGAGATGCATTCACTGATGTATTTTTCTGCAGATCTCCGAGGACAGCTCTGTGGACCATCACCATGCTTGTTTATTTGGTTTATTTAATGTCACTAACAGCATCAATGGCCATTTCAGCGACAGGAACGAGGTTAACTCTATGTACAAGGTTACATCAAGACTAGATACACACACACACACACACACACACACACACACACACTCAGATTGGGCCAATTTAGTGTAACCAATTAACCTAACATGCATGTCTTTGGACTGTGGGAGGAAACTGAAGCACCCAGAGTAAATCCGCCGACATGCAGACACCACACAGAAAGGACCTAGGCTGCTCCATCCTGGGAATGAACCTAGGACCTTTTTGCTGTGAGGTGACGGTGCTACCTACAAGCGACTGTGCCACCCGGACCATCACCAGAAAGCTAAAATTGTGATTCATCGTGATCAGTCCACACATCTCTGCTGAATCACTCTGGATCAAACTTACATATTCTACCACAAACTCCATTCTGTCTTTGTGTAACGTCGGGGCCTTACGGGAGGACGGAGGTGAGTGCAGGTTCTAGGTAGATAACCATCTTACTTTATTTAAACAAAGGAAGTCATGGGGCAAACATAAAGCTAACAATGGCTACCGCAACGGCTGCCCAAATCCGGTTCCTTCTAGGACCCTAGCTTCTCCTTCGGGTGCTTCACAGTCCGGCAGAGCATTGCAAATGCCATAGTCCGGATCACCCCTAGCGGCGAGGAGGGGCATAGCGAGCCCAAGTCTGAGGTGACCTGTGACACCTTGACGTTTGTGTTAGACAGCAGGTGCTTTTTAACAACCTTCTGGTTATTGTTCTTCACAAAAGTGTCTTGTTTTCGGAGGTCATGAATTCTGCTGACAGATTTCAAGGTTTTTCCCCCAACTTTGAGAACTGTAAATTTCAACAGGTGATCATCTGTGCTTGAAGAGGCTATGGGCTTTCCAGATAGTTTCTTTCTGGTAACATCACCTGTTGTTTCGAAGCGTTGACGTTTTCACTGAATAGCTGATAGTGACACAGGGATTTGCTGTGCCTTTAGGGTCTTGTAAATTTCAGAACAGCTGCAGTCGACCTCACTAAGACCCTCTTAAAATGGATTCTGACAGCAACCCCTGCACAATATTTTGCTTTTTTGGAGCAGATATTCTCACTAGTTTACCTTGGGACTCACAAGACTGCATATTGTAGATATCTGTGACAATTCATTCTATTTAAGAGCTTGTCTGTAATCTTGTGATGGACTGCACGCGTGTGGTAAATTACCAACCTAAGACTAATCTTGTAAGAAAAATACAAGACAGAAGACACTTTGGAATATTTTGAACACTCAGAATGTGTTACATTCAGTTTTATATCAAGCATTCAATCCTTTTATGGTTATATATATGTATGAACAAATGCTGGCACAAGTCTCCCAAGTGCATTTTCTTAGCTCTTGCTAATTTTCTGACCAATAATTTGTTATTAGAACAATTTAAATCTTAATATTTTTATTTTAGGTTTGGCCCATTTTTTTTGCCCAGGTGTACATGTTCCCCTGATAAAGCTACATAAACAAATATCTTATGAATGAAAATATTGGGCATGTTGTATGTGGAAGCTTTCTTTCTGAAGCCAAACTGTTAAGTGGAATACTTAATGACCTAACATGAGTTCAAGATAATGTTTGTCAGTGACATTTTTGCAATAATAAAGTTAAAATAACTATAATTTAAAAAATTAATAAGAACCACTGCTGTCCAAAACTATTTATTCGAAAGCATGGAAATGTCAGAAATGGTCAGCTGGACAGATTTAAGTGTCTTCCTATCTTCAATACAGCATCTGGTAAATCCAATTCCACATTTAGTGTATGCTGCTTGGCAGTTTAGACCTGTCTGGTTCTCTGATCTATGTTGTTTGTGATGGCAGAACCTGTGAACATTTTAATTCCATTGATCTTATTCTGTGATAAAATGCTTTATCAACAAAAAAAATCTGCATTTAGTAGTGTGTAGTTAGGTTAATATATCAGATAAAGTGGCAGAGGTAATTTAGATTCAAAGATATGCTGCAGGCCATAAAGCTAAAACAGTTAAACAAAACATTTTAACAAGAGTTTCTATCCTTAGCTTATGCCAAATTTTAAAGGGGTACATGGAGCAAGGCATATCATATATAGTAATAAAATCATTGGGTAAACACACACCGTGTTCTGACTTCTCTGCAGTAAATTGTTAGAAAGACAGTGAGAAGTTAAGGCACGAATACATTTAAAGAATGTGACACTCACTTCTGTCATTATAAAGTGCTGTTTCTCTAAGATAGAAAGGACAACATCCTGGACATTCTAGCCCCTGTACAGTTTTCCTGCCATAACAACAGGCAGGAAACAGGCAGGGGGGAGATTTACCAAAATTAGAAATGTAACTGTGGCATAGTGACTAGGCATTTCTTAAAAAAAAGTATAAAAGAGCCATCAAAACTGAGAGATGTTGGCATTTCCACAATGTTCTTGCAGTGTGTACATGTCCTGTTGCTGATGCTCATGAGTTAATGCAATAAATTGCTGTCTGTTTCTCCACTGAAAACTTTAACTTGGCTTGAGTGATTTTTCATCGATCAAGCAGTTATTCTGTCAGTGTTATAAAACCCCATGACAGCATTTAACAGTCATATCAAGTATACTACTGACATACCCTTACACCTGGTCCTAAACACCACAAGCTGTAATTGGCTCATGGACTTCACTAAGCAATCCCAATATGCAATTCGCAAAATCACATCTTCAAACCTCATCATATCATTCTTATGATCTGTTAAATGCTGTAAGTGTCAATCATAAACACCAGAATGCCCTAAGGCAGTGTTTTAAGTCAATTCCTGTACTTTCCTGTACATTCTATATATCCAAGACAAGCACAAATCCAACACCATCCTGAGATTTGCTGATGGTCTCACGGCAAATTATTTACAACCACAAATCAGAAAAAGTTGGGACAGTATGGAAAATGCAAATTAAAAATAAACTCAGTGTTTCTTACATTTACTTTGACTTTTATTTCATTGCAGACACTATGAACCCATGATATTTCAGGGTCCAACCCAGATGCTTCACAGCCCAGAGAAGTTGATGCCACTTCTTGACATGGATAAAGTCAGACTTCTTCTTTGTACAGTAAAGTTTAAGTGGCATTTGTAACTGTAACTCTGTATAGTAGCGCTTGACAAAGGTTTGTCAGAGTAAACCCTTGCTCATGTGGTTCTATCAGCTTTTGATGAATGACGGTTCTCATGGATAGGAGATCATAGGTCTTCACTTTAAGCTTGCACCCTTGCCCTTTATGCATTGATTCCTTAAATCATTTAATGATATCACACACTGAAGAGAACAAAATTTGTAAATGCATTTTCTCATGCAGTTACTGGCAAACTGGAGGTCCTTTCCCCATCTCTGGAAACCGATTTTGTACCAAATAATAATTACAATCACATGTTGAGATCACCTGTTTGAAATTACCATTTAGGTTTTTGTTTTTGATTTTTTTTTTGTTGTGGTTTTATCTCATTTCTAGCCCTAAATTGCCCGATGCCAACTTTTTTGGAATGTGTTGCAGGCTTGAAATGCTGGAATGAACTAACAAATGAAATGATGAACAGACAAAATATGAACTATATTGGGTTCATACTGTCTGCAATTAAATAAATGTAAAAGTAAAGGTAAGGAACACTCTGTTTTTGTTGTTTTGTTTTTCATACTGTCCCAACTTTTTTATTTGAGGTTGTACAGACAGCATATAGGAAAGGTCCAGATGCTCAGCCAAAAATGTCAGCAAGACCAAAGGGCTAATTGAGAAAACAGCCAATCATTAGATGGTTAATCACAATGATTTATCCTTAATCACTGTAGAGCGTGTCAGTAGCTTTGTAGATACTTTGAAATCACAACAACTTATAGAGGAGTTAGTGTGTTTGGAGTCAGGGTGTATAACATTCTGAGACAGCAACTGCATGGCAAAGAACCAATAAATAGACTTATACTAAAACGGACCTATTAATAATACTAAACATATGATTATTAGGTTTAAATACATAAAACTACAACTAAATCAATATTTGATGGAAAATTATCATGAAGGATTTTGATTGTTACACTTACAATCCCAATAATTTCACCTACCCACAATGACTCATCCACTGTCAACACAAGGAAAATGCATTATATTCAAGCGTGTCTCTGTCCTGAAATATGAAAACTATTTTCAAGCCTCAATGACTCTGTTATTTTCAAAACAACATTATCTGATCAAAAATATATGACCTTGTACAACTGAAAAATCAGTCAGCACAGACAACAAAATAGTTTAGGAGAATGCTTGTTTCTTAGTCAGCTAATTGTTTATAAAACTGTATTTTAAGGGAAATAAAATGCTTGCTCACTGATTTGGTTAAATTACACGAGGCAACATTATCCCTGTGTCACACTTTAGTGAAACTCAGTGAAATATGCAACACCTTTGAAATTGAATGTCCAACAGCAATCTCAAGAGCCTTTAGTATTGTGTGTTTGTGTTTGTGTGTGTGTGTGTGTGTGTGTGTGTGTGTGTGTGTGTGTGTGTGTGTTGGTCTGTACATACGTCTTGGATCACTGCCTTGGATCATTTGCTTGAAAATCCAATGACAAGCCATTTTTACTTTCTTGGCAGATTGATATGATATTAAATTAGATAAATGTGCACAAAACACTGCAGCATCTTGGCTATTTAGTCAATACTCTGTACACTACAGAATCCAACATAGCATTGTTAAGTACAGTACTGTATATAATTTGGTGTACAAAGTCCAGATTGCTTAACGTGCAATATCACAGAATGTATCATGGGCATTACGTAATGCCTTCCTGTATATATACCTACTGACAAAAAAGTAACTCACCAAGGAGGAGTTGTTGGGATCAAATGAAACTTTATATGAATGAATGTAATGATATATGTAAGTGATTACAATATTAGAGCGAAAGGATATTGGTTGAAGTTTACTGTGGCAAACTGTATAGTTAAAAGGATGCTTTGGCACACTCATAGGTTAGTTAAGCTGGCATCCCAGCTGGTCCCATAAATGCTCGAGTGGCAATAAATCTGGTGACCGGGCAGGCCAATGTTACAGTCTCGCGGAGACATTCCTGGGGAACTCCTGCTGTTCTTGGGAGAGCATTATCCTGCTGAAAAATGCCAGTTGGAAGCCCTGCCATACACATGCAGCCACAGGATGTCCGGCACATATCGCTGAGTTGTTAGTGTCCCTCGTATCACTACTAGTGGTGACCGACTGCCGTACTGTATGCAATGGCTCACAGGATGCTGGTGGCTGGATACTTTTTGGCAGGTGGACTATTTTCAGTCCAGCAGTGACAATGAGGTGGTTTAAAACTACATCATATATATGTCTGGTCATCTTCATTTAATTTGTTAATAAACATCCTTTCCTGCATTTCAGGTCTACAACACATTCAAAAAAAGTTGAGATGGGGATAAGTTGAATGAAGTATAAAATGAAGTATAAAAGACAACAACAACAACTGATGTGATTTCAAACAGGTGATGTCAACAGATGATTGTAATAATGGTCAATCAATTTGGTACAAAGCAGTATCCACAAAAGTCTGAGGAGCAGTGATAGGCTCTCTAGTTTGTTAGCAAATGCAAAATCTCCCATTCGTCAACAAATTCATGAGAAAACTATTGAAATACAGTTCCTCAAAGAAAGATTGGAAGAGATTTCCATATTTCATCTTCTACAGTACATAATGTCATTAAACAATGCAAGGAATCTGGAGCAATCTCATTCCATAAAAGGCAAGGGTGCAGGCCTAAACTGAACACTCATGGTCTCTGATCCCTCAGACAGCATACTGTACAAATGCAAGGATATGCGTAGATTATACGTAAATACTACACTGAACCGTTTGGGGATATGGGGTGACTTGAGGATCCATGGATTTTGCTTTTCTTGACCCCTCACATTCCTGGATGGTCAGGACCAGTATCGCACTGGGTCCTAGAAACCCCACCAGTACCATGACTTGTACTAAATTATTTCCTCTGTATTAAATCACATAATTCACAAGCCTACAAAAATAATTTTAAAAACACAGTTCATGAAACACAATATGGATTGGTCAGTTTCATGGGATTCTTTTTCATTGGTTTAACTTGTCAATGTCTAGGAGTTCCAGAACGTTATTAAACAATATCAAGTAATATTCACTGTTCCAGACCTTAGATTCCCAAACCACACACAACCAATAACAGTTTTTTAAATAGTAAGAACACAGCCGGTGGTGTACAAATCCATACTATATACTATGGTAAAATGCAACTTGGAAAAATTGGGTGATGTGCCATACAATAACAATACAGTAACAATGGAATTAGAATCTAATTTCCTGTTGAATTCTTTTTAAATCTGATCCCTTGAGCTATAATCCTCTTAGCAGTGTATGTACTATGTCAAATTAATTCTGAGATAATATTATTAATCCTGTAACCTGTAAATGAACTATATGCCTCTTTATTTACTTGTTTCTTGAAGAAGATGGCTTTATCACAATGAAACTTTCTGTTTAAGCACTGGATAAATGTTGAAAGTAGGCAATCACATGTGTATTATCAAACAAATTCAGCCTGATACAAACAAAAAAGAATTTGAGATGGATGCTTTAGCTAGGTAGACAGACAGACCACACATACTGATAAATTCCATGACTGTGTAAAGAACTTAGTTTTCCAGAGAAGAAAATAAGTCAACAATAAATACATTCTGAGTTTTTCTTGTTTTTGTTGTTTATTTGTTTAAACTATAAAGACTTTTTTGATTTTCCTCCTCTGGGGTAATTCATAAAAGCCACTCTCAACAACAAATCAGTCTTTGCAATGGTAATAAAAATTCATCTAATGACACTTTTCTCCTTTTCTATTTATGGGCAGAGACAATGCATAGGAAAATCATTTTTGACAGCTCAGTGATTTACATAGACAGTTGGAGTTCTTTGTGTGATCCAGGCCACAGCAGCTCATTTTTAATATTCATGAATGCTGTCTCAATTGCAATGCAGATGCAAAGTAATACAATCCATCCTGCTAAACAAAACAATACTTCTAAATCATATCCATCAATATTTTTCAAAGTGGACCTAATATTTAAGAGGCAGTGGCATGGTACTAAAGTCCATGACAGAATTCAAGTCCAAGTCAAGTTATAAATCACACTTCAGTTGCTGCTCATCAGCACTTGCTAGATATGTTCCCTCTAGCACATTTTGAATCTTATTTATCAATATTCAGCTGCCAAAGTTTGCTAGCAAGCTAGGTACAAATGAACTAATTAGTATATAGTGTGTTTAAAAGTAGCAGTCATGTTCAATATCAAACTAACTTTAGGTAAAATAGTGTTATTTGTATAGTTAAAACATGGGTTTATGTTCACTATTAATCTGTCTAACATTAGGCAACCGTTCATATTTTGTTATATTTTGTAGCTACCGTTAATCAAAGTGCACGTAACCTGTGCCCTTGTTGACCCAGAGTATGTTACTACACAAAATCAGGACATTCAACATAATGTAAATCGTTACAGTGGTGCTTCAAAGTTTGTGAAACCTTTAGAATTTTCTATATTTCTACATAAATATGACCCGAAACATCATCAGATTTTGAAATACATAAAAGAAGTCCTAAAAGTAGATAAAGAGAACTTATACTTGGTCATTTATTTATTGAGGAAAATTATCCAATATTACATATTAGTGAGTGGCAAAAGTATGTGAACCTTTGCTTTCAGTATCTGGTGTGACCCCCCTGTGCAGCAATAACTGCAGCTAAACGTTTCCTGTAACTGTTGATCAGTCCTGCACACCGGCTTGGAGGAATTTTAGCCCATTCCTTCATACAGAACAGCTTCAGCTCTGGGATGTTGGTGGGTTTCCTCACATTATTAACTGCTTCACTTCAGGTCCTTCCACAACATTTTGATTGGATTAAGGTCAGGGGACTTTGACTTGGCCATTCCAAAAAACATGAACTTTATTATTCTGTAACCATTCTTTTGGAATTTTTTAGGAACGACTTGTGTGGCTTAGGGTCATTGGTTCCTACTGCATGAGCCACCCACCATTCTCTTGAAATTCAGTTCACGGACAGATTGTCCTGACATTTTCCTTTATAATTCTCTGATACAATTCAGAATTCATTGTTCCATCAATGATGGCAAGCCGTCCTGGCACTGATGCAGAAAAACAGGCCCAAACCATGATACTACCACCACCATGTTTCACAGATGGGATAAGGTTCTTATGCTGGAATGCAGTGTTTTCCTTTCTCCAAAAATAAAGCTCTTCTTTTAAACCAAAAAGTTCTATTTTGGTCTCATCCATCCACAAAACATTCTTCCAATAGCCTTCTGGCTTGTCCACGTGATCTTTAGCAAACTGCAGACGAGCAGCAATGTTCTTTTTGGATAGCAGTGACTTTCTCCTTGCAACCCTGCCATTCACACCATTGTTGTTCAGTGTTCTTCTGATGGTGGACTCATGAACATTAACATTAGTCAATGTGAGAGAGGCCTTCAGTTGCTTAGAAGTTACCCTATGGTCCTTTGTGACCTCACCACAACTATTAAAACGCCTTGCTCCTGGAATCATTTTTGTTGGAAGACCACTCCTGGGGAGGGTAACAATGGACTTGAATTTCCTCCATTTGTAAACAATCTGTCTGACTGTGGATTGGTGGAGTCCAAACTCTTTAGAGATGGTTTTGTAACCTTTTCCAGCCTGATGAGCGTCAACAACTCTTTTTCTGAGGTCTTCGGAAATCTCCTTTGTTCGTGCCATGATACACTTCCACAAACGTGTTATGAAGAGCAGACTTTGATAGATCCCTGTTCTTTAAATAAAACAGGGTGCCCACTCACATCTGATTGTCATCCCATTTATCGAAAAGTCCTGACTCTAATTTCACCTTCAAATTAACTGCTAATTCTAGAGGTTTACATACTTTTGCCGCTCACTGATATGTAATATTGGATAATTTTCCTCAATAAATAAATGACCAAGTATAATATTTTTGTCTAATTTGTTTAACTCTTTAATTACTGTTAGGACTTGTGGGCAAATCTGATGATGTTTTAGGTCATATTTATGGAGAAATATAGACAATTCTAAAGGGTTCACAAACTTTCAAAGACCACTGTAATACTCTCCTCCTAATAACTGCTGCTGTGAGAGCAACATTTGGAATAGACATTTGTTATCCCTGACCCTTCCAGCTTGGATTATATGATACCATGAAGAAAGACCTTGCTGGTGGGAACAATTAAAATGAGTAAAGACAATTATTTTGAAACTAAATCATAATTGGAGACAGTTCCCCCATTCGAGACTTGAGCAGTAGCTTATCTATATTGGAAATTAATTCAATGTGAAGATAATATGACTTCCCCTCCAAGTTAAGTCTAACTGACTGATAACATCAATACTAACACTGCATTCCCACTAGCATATGGCTGGTTAAAGAAATTGTTGTAACCAAACTGTATACAATCCGTTTGTAAGCCCCTGTAGTGGCTATTTCAGGTAACACTGGGCAACTTGCCATTAATTCTATCATACTAATTTAGAATGAAATTAGGAAAACAGACGTCCATCAACATATTTTAACCTCCACGTTAACCATTTATATATTGTCATGTGGTCTTCTTGAGCATCCACAGACCCAGCCCCTTGGAGTCAATTAACAATGATATATGAAAATTGGGACACTGATATAGACAAGACAGATGGTATCGAAACACCTGGACTGGGATGGCACTGAGTGGGCATTAGTTAGGGTGAAGTGGAAACATGAAATGGAAATTCTTGCCTGGTGAAACAGGGCGGCTTTGTCCTTAAGTGATGGAGCACCTCACACCCATCAGGAACCGATGCACAATCTGACCAACTGACAAACCTCACCTCATCTGAGGCATTATACGAACCAGACAGGCAGTCGACAGTATGTTCTGCTAGAAGTGTTCTTTGATTCCGGGAAATAGTCACATTGTAACTTTTAACTCGATACATTAGACCCACAATCCTGCTGTTTCACAGCAATGTGCATTAGCAGATGCACGATACATGTCATAACTGTAATCTCAACTAAATGGAATCCTTCAGCATAACATAGAGGTTCAGTCTCACAGACATGAAAGCTAGAGAATGTTTCACTAAATACAATAATCCTTTCAATAATACAGTACAAGGCAATTTCCTTTGCTGTAACACTCAAGTGCAAATGTGTATGGATTCACAAAGGCAAACAAAATTAAGTACAGTGTGCCACTGAGAACTCGGAGTGAGCTCAGAGAGCATCAGCAAATACAAGGAATATTATGATCCTGAAGTATATAAAGAGAAAAAAGAGAAAGGCAGATTTGTGGCTTGAATAAATCACATTATTGTGTAATCTTTCCTGTGCAAAAAGCTATACTATATAGACATATATTATGAGAGGGAGATGCCAAACTCCCCGGTAAGGAAGCTGCCGATTCTTTTTTCACAATGTACTCTACAACACAAGCGCTACTTCCATTACATCTATGTGTGGCCTTGCAATTTAAGAGAACCAAGGATAAGAGTGACTCCAGCCCAGCCTGAGCTCCACAGTCTCATCCCCATGGTAACACCACATCTGCAGGCACGGAAGCCTTCTATTCAGACAGCTCATCAGCGATGTTAGTCACACAGTATTAGGCCTGCATACCACTGTTAGCGGTAGCTTTATCCCTATAGACCAGAAAGAGCTCAAACAATGTGTAGGGTATAAAGATAAAGGCATGTTGGAACCAAAGGAATAAAGGACATCTATGGGAAATAAATGAGCATGGGCCAAACAATATAAAAACAGTTCTGAAAGGGCACACAGCTAGTGTTCTCTGTAATAAATCTTTCTTCAGTAAATCAAAGTCTCTAATTTTTGGTCTGTGTTTAGCTACTCAATGCAGATGCGCTTTTTTCCTGCATTGTTGCTACTTCAGGTCTTCCAGTTAAATGTGCATCAAATTGCTGTTGAGACACCTATGCAGAGTAATGAGCACATACAGCATACATTATATGGCAGCTGGCTTGCTATGCTGGTACTGCAGCCTTGAGGTAATTGGCTCCATTGAAGAAGCTTCAGTAAAATGGCGAGTCTTTGACAATTTGATGTGTTCAGATAAACGAGAGTAATAGAGTATGGGACTATTGCTTCATTTTTTATGAGGAGAGAGATGCATGTCTCTAGTGGAAGACCTCATCTCCCAGAGCAGATCTTAAATTCTGAGAGCTAGGGAATGGCTTTGCTTTAGAATGAAAATACTTAGTGCAATTTATTGCATTATGCAGTTGGAAAGTCAAAGTCCACCATAATTATTACCAGGGTACGTACAGGTTATTCTGTGCAGCCGTGATGCATATTCTTCAAAGAGCAATAACAACACATGAGCAATTTTCTATTGGATTACAGCACAGTATAAGACCATTAGGCCAATGCTGTAAGAAACTAAATTAAAAAAGTACAAAACGATAGCATTATGAAGCCTCTATAAAATGGCTTTAACATACTGTAGTAGCAAATATGCTGGATCACTTAAAGTATTGTATATCTCGAATATATTCTGTACAGTGGTGCCTGAAAGTTTGTGAACCCTTTAGAATTTTCTATATTTCTGCATAAATATGTCCTAAAAGTAAATAAAGAGAACCCAGTTAAACAAATGAGACAAAAATATTATATTTGTTTATTTATTTACTGAGGATTATTGTCCAATATTACATATTAGTGAGTGGCAAAAATATGTGAACCTTTGCTTTCAGTATATGGTGTGACCCCCCTGTGCAGCAATAACTGCAACTAAACATTTCCTGTAACTGTTGATCAGTCCTGCACACCGACTTGGAGGAATTTTAGCTCATTCCTCCGTACAGAACAGCTTCAACTCTGGGATGTTGGTGGGTTTCCTCACATTAACTGCTCGCTTCAGGTCCTTCCACAACATTTCAATTGGATTAAGGTCAGGACTTTGGCTTGGCCATTCCAAAACATTAACTTTATTCTTCTATAACCATTCTTTGGTAGAACGACTTGTGTGCTTAAGGTCGTTGTCTTGCTGCATGACCCACTTTCTCTTGAGATTCAGTTCATGGACAGATGTCCTGACATTTTTCTTTAGAATTCTCTGATATAATTCAGAATTCATTGTTCCATCAATGATGGAAAGCCGTCCTGGCACTGATGCAGCAAAAACAGGCCCAAAAACCATGATACTACCACCACCATGTTTCACAGATGGGATAAGGTTCTTATGCTGGAATGCAGTGTTTTCCTTTCTCCAAAAAACATAACGGCTTTCTTTTAAACCAAAAAAAAAGTTTCTATTTTGGTCTCATCCATCCACAAAAACATTCTTCCAATAGCCTTCTGGCTTGTCCACGTGATCTTTAGCAAACTGCAGACGAGCAGCAATGTTCTTTTTGGAGAGCAGTGGCTTTCTCCTTGCAACCCTTCCATGCACACCATTGTTGTTCAGTGTTCTTCTGATGGTGGACTCATGAACATTAACATTAGCCAATGTGAGAGAGGCCTCAGTTGCTTAGAAGTTACCCTGGGGTCCTTTGTGACCTCGACAACTATTACACGCCTTGCTCTTGAAGTGATCTTTGTTTGTCGACCACTCCTGGGGAGGGTAACAATGGTCCAACATTTGTACACAATCTGTTTGACTGTGGATTTGTGGAGTCCAAACTCTTTAGAGATGGTTTTGTAACCTTTTCCAGCCTGATGAACATCACCAACTCTTTCTGTGGTCCTCAGAAATCTCCTTTGTTCGTGCCATGATACACTTCCACAAACGTGTTATGAAGAGCAGACTTTGATAGATCCCTGTTCTTTAAATAAAACAGGGGGCCCACTCACACCTGATTGTCATCCCAATGATTAAAAACACCTGCCTAACTTCACATTCAAATTAACTGCTAATCCTAGAGGTTCACATACTTTTGCCACTCACTAATATGTAATATTAGATCATTTTCCTCAATAAATAAATGACCAAGTATAATATTTTTTATTTCATTTGTTTAACTGGGTTCCCTTTATCTACTTTTAGGACTTGTGTGAAAGTCTGATGATGTTTATGCAGAAATATAGAAAATTCATAAAGGGTTCATAAACTTTCAATTGTCTGATTGTACCAATTGTAAGTCGCTCTGGATAAGGGCGTCTGCTAAATGCTGTAAATGTAAATGTAAATTGATACAATCTTACAATCCAAGCAATTGTGGGTTAAGGGCCTTGCTCAAGGACCCAACAGTGGCAACTTGGAGGTGGGATTTGAACCCTGGACCTTTTGGTCCAGTACCTTACCCGTTAGGCTACCACAGTCCCATTTTTTCCAGTACATCCAGTTAAACATCCCTGATCATGCTTGGAGAAATTTAAGCCCATAACTCCATACAGAACAGCTTTAACTCTGGGATGTTGGTGGGTTTCCACATATGAAATGCTTCCCCAAGAGTTATATTGGATTAAGGTCAGGGGTTTGACTCGGCAGATTCATCATCATTTTCGGTAAGACCAATGATTGTGGTGTCATATGCGACTGCAGGGACAGATGGGTCCGTGGAGGGCAGTGATTTGTTTATAGTGAAAAGAGCTGCGGGGAGAGCACGCATCCTTGAGGTGCCACAGCGCTGTTTGTCTGGGTGCTTGATAGGCGTCTGCCCAATCTAACCTGCTATTCTTGTCATGAAGTTGTTATTCACTCACAGGTGGAGGGGGTGAGTTCATAATGAATCAGCTGTGGGATGATGTGGAATGCTGTCCAGAAATGCAGAAAGAGAATTCTTACATAGGTCCTAGGCTGATCAAAGACGCATCTGAAAAATGACAATCACCACAGAGGTTAAGGAAATCGGCCTGTAGATGTTCAGTCCTGAGATGATTTTTGTCACACATCAAGTATTATTGCCGAGTGATTAAAGTAGGCAAAGACTTCACAGCTCCAATAACCTGCTGAAGATATGCATGAAGATAGGAGCAAGTTGATCAGCACAAACTTTCAGACATGATGGTAAGACACCACGTGGACCTGGTGACATTGACGTTCTGCTTCTGAAAGATTCAATATGCATCACCTGCACAGAATTTTAGTTCAGGTTGTGTTGATACTGGTGCACACAGCATCTGTGCGAATGTTATATGGGGTGTTAATGCGGTCTGGGGATGGATGTAATCCTGGGCTCTTCAAACTTGCTGTAAAATGTGTTGAGCTCACCAGTCAGCTGAAATCACCTGTTGTTTATTTGTTTTTGTAGTTTTTAATGTCTCTCAGGCTTTTCCACACAGCTTTTGCTTCACTGTCTGACTTTCAACTCTGCTTTTATGCCCTTTGTATGGTGTTTCCATTGTACAGTGGCTGATAGATCTTTAGATGTTTGTAAGTTAGAAATAGAGCCAGGGTTTGTCATCAGTGCATTTTTCTGACTTCCAGTGAGAATAATAAGGTCCTCACAGAAGCTGTTGTAAGACACTCCAATCAGTACATTCCATACAGGCCTGTAGTTTCTCTTTTGCCTTGTTAGTCATTTCTTTATAGTCTGAATTAGATTGTATGAAATTTGAGAAAAATGCAAAATACAGGCTTTTTCACTCTAAAAAAGGCTTTTAAAATAAGACTTTTGGCTCCCACTGCATAGGCATCCAGTGGAATATATATTCTGGGTATTTAAGCAGTATGATTCACAGTATGGAGGATGGTTGCAGAGGCAGTAGCTTACAGGTTTTATTAGACCATCCTACCTCATTAGTGCACCTTTATCTAATGTGTTAGTCATCCTACAGACAAGGCATTATGAAGAACTTGAAAGCAAACTCCACGTCAGTAGATCACACATTATTTAAACTGTGCTGAACTTTCTGACAGCTTTTCTATGATGTTCCATTACATACAAAAAAGCACTGACTACATTGCATTAAGCAGAACCACAGGTGGCTATAGCTTTATTAGGGGCCAAACTTCAAATGATAGGGTGCTTGCATTTTGTTGTGGCACAGAGTGCACTACATTCTTGTCACAAAGCATCAATACACCATGTTCCATTCAGGAGAAAACAGCTCAGCCAGTCCTATTCAGAATGCATTCATTGCAATGAAGCTTTCGATTAACACTTAGGTTTGCGTATATAGATTTCCAGAAGTTCAAATGGTACATTTAATATGATGCTGTTAATGTAATGCCCCTGAAATTTGAGTAGTCATGCTGATGTTTGTGAAGAAAAAGTGAAAGAAATGGTAGTGACTCGAGGACAAAGCTAACATTTTCAGTTTCAGGCAGCCGAGTGCTTTAGGGAGTTGTGTTATACACAAATGTTGTAGACAGTATCTAGGGTGAGAATTATCCTCCCTGTATCTAATCTTCTAAACATTTACACAATATTCTCAACACCCCAATCTACAGTTACCGGTCACTGGAATGCATTTTTGGTAACTACCTTGTAGATAGAAATATTATTTGTCAAAAATTCAGAGTGATACTGAAATTCAAAGTGAAGAAAATATCGCAGTATGGCAATTCTAAGCTGCAGCTACAGTGTTTGTGCTGTGGAGAGCAGTGTGTAGTGGTAGTGTTTTTCGAACCTTTTGGGCATAGCCCTTTTTAGTCAATGTTAAGCCTAGAACCCCTAGAATGTCTTTTAAAATGGCCAAGATAGTGTGAATGAGCAATTGTTATACTCAGCAATTCATCATATCCCAACGTGCTCTCAGTGTTTCAGTGATAGACTTAGGATCTACCTCAACCATGACCAGGATAAGCAGTTCATGAAGATGAATGAATGTAATGGAGTAATAGTACTTTAAGTAGATTTCTGTATACTCTGTTTTTACTTATTCAGATTTGTTACCTAACACTTTACAATTATTGGTTGTGTTAACCAAACTTTAGAGCATAATATATTTATCTACGAGTTGGTTTTCCTTCTACTCTCGCACAGATTGTCTTTCTTCTCAAACAATTCATGTATGCAAGTCCAGCACCAGTAGAAGGCAAACATCTCTTGGCAATGTTGACTTTGCAGTATGTTTTGTGCTCTGGATTTCTAAGAAAAAAAAGGCATTAAAGTAGTTATTGCTTTCTTCTTTGTTCTTCCATTTTACTGCGGGGCAAACTGTCAGACACGACTCTGCAAACATGACCTCATACCTTTATCACAAAATATAGGCCCATTTGTTTTCTTATAGCAAAGAATATTATCTTCTGTGCTATACAGAAGTGCTACTTACTGTATGGTGTTAATTATTTCATATTTTAACATGTACCAAAACACAATTTACCATGTGTCAGTTCTTGTCATGTGCTAGGATGCAGTGGTGCTTAAAAGTATGCAGACAGTGCATACATTTTCTATATTTCTACACAAATATGAAAGAAAGCATCAGATTTGAACACAACCTCAATGTAGATACAGAGAACCCAAATTAAGCAAATGAGACAAAAACATTATACCTGGTCATTTATTTAGTGAGGAAAGTGATCTAGCTGTGAGTGGCAAAAGTGTGCGAACCTCTAGGATTAGCAGTTAATCTGAATGTGAAAATAGAGTCTGTTTTAAAAAATTAGAAGTGTTTTCATGGCACAAACAAAGGAGATTTCTGAGGACCTCAAAAAAAAAGTTGCTTATCAGCCTTAAAGGTTAACAAACAATCTCTAAAGAGTCTGGACTCCAACAATCCACAGTCAGACAAATTGTGTACAAAAGATGGAAATTCAAGACCTCTTTTCTTCCACAGGAGTGGTCAATCAACAAAAATCACTCCAAGAGGTCACAAAAGACTGACTACAATGCATCTCACTCCTCTTCTAGAAGTGGTTTCAGCAATCAGATATAAACCAGATATACTGGTCGCATTTACACACACATTGTAAGCAGTGTAGCCCTGTCATACAATCCCAATAATCCAGACACATGAAATGATCTAACTATTAACAGTCAGAGGTGGCATTGGAAAGGACATAAAGAAGGACATAAAGCACAAAAGGAAGTAACTTTGAGAAGACCCAGGCTCCAGTGGTGTAGCTAAACTATTCTAGGTCACACCACATCTCAAATATAAATTCTTAAGACTTATTGTCTTCTAAAAGTAAAAAACTGGACAACGTTAGACTTCTAAAACTTCTCAAATTAAATTTAATAGTAAAATGGAACCGCGTACGAGAGCTGCAGAATCATGTAGTAACTATGCATAAATAAGCCATAGCCATTACATCTGGAACTAAAAATCTATGAACACGTCTCATATATATAATACTACCATTCATCCAGTAAAAATCAAAGGCAATTCCATTACAGTGATGAGTCAAGCTCCATCGTCTCCTCAGTTTTAATCAGATTCCAGAACACCTGCCAGGTCAATATATACCAATGCAGGAGAAAATAGCTCCCTGGTCAAACCTCATAATCTGTACAGTCTTTTCACACCCACTTCCCATATAACATGTAAAACACAATCGACGCACTCTGGTAGAGAGCGCGTCGATTGTGTTTTACACAAGACACAAAGCAACTATCCCTTCTTTATGAGTGTTCATGTTTTAATTGGAGATTGACATTTTAGTTTATTAGCTACACAGCACATTAGACCCATGGAAAGCTATTACCTTTCATCCAGCATGGTGCAGGACAGTTAGGGAGCCACCATCTTAAATAGTCATTCCATTAAGACTGTTTTTTTTTCTGAAAAGTGATGCCTGCAGAGGCTTCATTCCATTTTTCTGTCTGACAACTTCACTCCACCCACTCCTTCCTCTCTAGGAAGGTGATTTAAAAAGCAAGTGTACTCAAAAGTTCACTTTGCTAACAAATCATGCTTATTCATTATCATGTTTCCCATAGCATAACCATGTGGCGCATCGCACACTGAAAAGCCAGTTCAAGCCAGGGTTATGAATAGGTATTCTATCATTAATTTAAAGTTCCGAAAACTAATGATTCATTCAAACATTTATGGAAGACTGCACTGCTTGACTGAGTTGATCAAATTATCCATTTGACCCATCTCATTGATATGTATGTTCATTTTTAACTCGTCCTACCAGCTTAACCCAGTTCGCACGGAAGCAGGGCCTGACCGGCAGCACAGAACGCAAGACGAACTAACCGTAAACAAGATGCCAATCCATCGCAGGGCACACACACACACACACACACACACACACACACACACACACACACACACACAGGGACTGTTTTTAGAACATCGATTGGCCTAAGGCATATCTTTGGAATGTGGGAGGAAACAGGAGTACCCGAAGGAAACCCACAAAGACAAGGAGAGATCAAACTCCATATAGATGGAACCTGGGCAGGGAATCAACCAGGCACAGAAAGGTTGAATATTTAAGACGCCCTAATATGACTTTGCTCATTACTGTATGACAGCAGATATTGTGACATAAACACACAAGGATCCAGTGTAACTGCAGGATTGACAACCTGTGGCACATGACATAACAGCTCTAAGACAGACACCTAAGTAAATGAGAAGTTTGCAATATAAAGGTAGCATTTTGGTAATCATTTTTTACATATATGATTATCAAAAAGAAGTAAATGCATTCATTTAGTGTCATGTGATTAATCACAATGAATGTGATAAAAAATTGTGCAATTAATATACCAGTTCTCCACAAGTTAATGCAGTTTCATGGGGTCTTAATAAAATGACTTTGACATACCTTGGTCAAAAACCCACAGGAATCAAGTATTGGCACCCATCTCACCCTGCCTAAACAACTCTTTTAAGAATGACTGGTTTTGAGTGACTGTTCCTTTAAATGATAATAAACCATGCTCCCACTTCCTTCCCAAGTCAGAGATCAGAGTCAAACTTAGTCTCTATAAAATCAAAAGCAAGAACTCTCCAGAGACATTCTCTCATTTTATCTTACAGACATCCAACTAATCGCATTAATGTTATTAGGAAACCTGCAGCAAGTAACACCAACAACTTTCTAGAAAATTACATGTTATTACTATAAAACCATTAAACTTTGCACATTAAACTGCATTGCACACTAACAAAGTATTTGGTCAGCCACTGATTGTGCAATTTCTCCTACTTAGAAAGATGAGAGAGGTCTGTACAAAATGAGGAAAAAAAAAATCCAGGAAATCACATTGTAGGATTTTTAAAGAATGTAATTGTACGTTATGGTGGAAAATAAGTGTTTGGTCAATAACAAAAGTTCAACTCAATACTTAACATAACCTTTGTTGGCAATCACAGAGGTCAAACATTTCCTGTAAGTCTTCACCAGGTTTGCACACACTGTAGCTGGTATTTTGGCCCATTCCTCCATGCAGATCTCCTCTAGAGCAGTGATGTTTTGGGACAACACGGACTTTCAACTCCCTCCACACATTTTCTATGGGGCTGAGGTCTAGAGACTGGCTAGGCCACTCCAGGACCTTGAAATGCTTTTTACGGAGCCTCTCCTTCGTTGCCCGAGCGGTGTGTTTGGGATCATTGACAGGCTGGAAGACCCAGCCACATTCCATCTTCAATGCTCTCACTGATCGAAGGAGGTTTTGGCTTAACATCTCACGACACATGGCCCCGTTCATTCTTCCCTTAACATGGATCAGTCGTCCTGTCCCCTCTGCAAAAAAACAGCCCTAAACCATGAGTTTTCCACCCCCATGATTCATGGTATGGTGTTATTTGGATGCAACTCAGCATTCTTCTTCCTCCAAATACGACGAGTTGAGTTTTTACCAAAAAGTTCTATTTTGGTTTCAGCTGACCACATGGTATTCTCCCAATCCTCTTCTGGATCATCCACATGCTCTCTGGCAAACTTCAGACGGGCCTGAACATGTACTGGCTTAAGCAGGGGAACACACCTGGCACTGGAGGATCTGAGTCCCTCTCGGCGTAGTGTGTACTGATGGTAGCCTTTGTTACTTTGGTCCCAGCTCTCTGCAGGTCATTCATCAGGTCCCTCCATGTAGTTCTGGGAGTTTTACTCACCGTTCTCATGATCATTTTGACCCCACGGGATAATATCTTGCGTGGGGGCCCCAGATCGAGGGAGATTATCAATGGTCTTGTATGTCTTCCATTTTCTTACAATTGCTCCCACAGTTGATTTATTCACACCAACCTGCTTGCCTATTGTAGATTCACTCTTTCCAGCCTGCTGCAGGTCTACATTTTTCTTCCTGGTGTCCTTCGACAGCTCTTTGGTCTTGGCCATGGTTGAGTTTGGAGTCTGACTGTTTGAGGCTGTGGACAGGTGACTTTTATACAGATAACGAGGTCAAACAGGTGCCATTAATACAGGTAACGAGTGGAGGACAGAAGAGCTTCTTAAAGAAAAAGTTACAGGTCTGTGAGAGCCAAAAATCTTGCTTGTTGTGGGTGACCAAATACTTATTTGTCATCATAGTGTACTTTCTAAGTACGAGAAAATTACTTTCTAAGTACGAGAACTTGCACAATCAGTGGCTGACTAAATACTTTTTTGCCCCACCATAATATATATATATATATATATATATATATATATATATATATATATATATATATATATAAACACACATACATACATACATACCCCAGTCCAGTATGAAATTACTCAACATGAATATCTGTATCTCAGATTAGTTTTACTTTACCCTATGGTTGCCCATTTGTTTGTAAGATCTGTCTGAGCCAGATGTCAACAGAACTCTGTTCTCAGTCATACTGAACATCTCTAAAAAAGCCCGACTGTAGTTTTGCCTATAAAGTGTTGTCCAAGGACACTGTGGGGAAAATAATTAACAGATAATAAATTATTTAGGCCATGTGAGAAAACTAGCATAAATATTACATGGAAAACTAAATGATGAGATTGGATGGATAAACATGAGCAAATAATGGAGATGTGCCTGTCAGACCGACAAAGTGGTAACTGGAGACTCTCAGAAAATGGCAAACACATGGGTTTTTGCACCAAGCAAGCTGACAAAAACATGTCATGTGATAAATGCTTGTCCTTACTATACAACTCAATAATACATGCAAAAATACTGATTTATATTGACTACTGAGCACTTCCAGAAAGCACAACCAAAAAGATCATCCTTAATTTAGTGCATAAAATCTCTTCATTTGTCATATGCTGTCTGGAGAAACAGCACAATTAGTTTTTAGTCTAGAATGTCTTTTTGTGCTATCTACAGAAGCTTTCAGAGGAAGTAACATGTGTTTGCTTTACTTCTTATAAGAAACGTATTGAAATATATAATTAAATGAGGCAGTATACAATGTCTTTTTTTCCTTCGAGTATACAGAGTGCTAGTTAATGCCAGCATATAACAGTGCATTCAAATAAAAAATGTGCGATTGAAGACAAAAATAGAGACAGACTTGAAAGCTAAAAAGCATTATAGAGACTACAGGTTTAGATAGGCTTTTAAACCCATACACAAACTATACTTCTCATCTCTCTCATCTAAGACCTTCTAAGACAAAAAGAAAGGTGGGTTTAAACCATGGACCCAGCCTTGATGTTCTGGGAAAACAGTTGAGAGCGGAAGAGAGCATCGGAATGAATACTTCTTTTCATTAGCTTTATGAACCTTGATGTAACTGGGAAGAACAAAAGAAAAAAATTCAACAGGGCAAGTAAAGGCCAGCCAAGGCAATGAAAGTACACAAATTTCCCATATACCAGAAGACAGACGAATATATATATATATATATATATATATATATATATATATATATATAAATAAATGCAGGTAGGACATGCAATGTCGACCATGAGAAGAAATCATTCCTAGGGAATACGACTTAAATAGACTTGAACAAGATCTTACTTTTAGCCACCTTCTCACCATGAAACTCTGCACCTACCAAAGAGCTCCATTTCTAACCTACAGAGGGTGCAAAATGCTGCAGCAAGAATCCTGACTGGTACAAAAAATAAGAGATCACATCACACCAGTCCTCAAACAGTTACACTGGTTACCAGTATCATTTAGAATTGATTTTAAGATTTTTTTACTGGTTTTTATATGCCTCCATGGTTTGGCTCCCCAGTACCTCAGTGACATGATTGTTAGGTACGTTCCACCGAGGGTCCTCCGATCAGCTAACAGGAACATGCTGGTCGTACCGACCACCCGGCAAAAGAGTGGAAAGGCGGCCTTTTCTTATTATGGCCCCAACCTTTGGAACTCTCTTCCTGATGACCTGAGGGCTCTGGATGATCTTAACATATTTAGGAGGAGAGTCAAGACACACATGTTCCGGTTGGCTTTTTACTAATGTTTTATCTGTTTAGATTTTAACTCCATTTTTTAATATTTCTATTTTATTTCATTCAATTCTTTTACTCTTCTTTTATGTATTCTTTTGTTTTTAACTATTTTACATCATTCTATTGCTCTTCTGTGTATTTGTTTTTACTTCTGCTCATGTACAAAAAATTGTAAAAAGTGCTACATAAATAAAGCTTATTATTATATAGATATATTCATTGTCCAACACAATTCAAATCCATGTACATTGACACTAGAGTGTACTTTGCACCATTAAAGAGAAAAGTCCCAAACTGTACACTCATGGGCAAAGAAATGGACCAAAATATGCAAAATATGAAGCTTTTATTGGTCCTAACAACAAACTATTGGTCACAAATTTAGCTAGAACTGTGAAAATGCACTCCTGACACCTGTGCCTCCAGTTGCTTATCGATGCTTGATGCATGGTCTTCTTGTACACAAAAACATAATCATTCATTATCTCATTTTCTTATCTGCTTAATCCTGATCAGAGTCATGGGAAGTCAGTGCCTAGACAGTGGCAGAAGGTGCAAGTCAAGAATAGTGTAGGGCACATGCACTCACACACTAAGAGACACCAATTATCCTAACACGCATGTCTTTGGAATTTAGAAGTAAACAAAGTAAACCCATGCAGACATGTGGCGGACATGTAAGCTCCACACTAACCACTGTGCCAACGTGCCACAAAACAGACCAATTGGACAAGATAGAATACATTTTTATGTCTTTTAGCAGTGATGAAAAGACCTGACTGGAGTAAATTTCACATCAGGTCATATATTAAATTCTAAAATATTACCTACTTTGTATTTAGTTTTGTTTGACGAGCCAAGCAACATACACCATACTTTGCTTTGCTGCTTATTGATTTGTTCAGCTATTAAAGTGCAATTTGTCAAATGGCAAAATATGAAGATACATAATAAAGCCCTATAAAACTGATAAATGGGCTTCGGTCCTCGTGATCTTGACTCTTGCATCCTTGCCTTAGAATAAGGGCAGAGCTGGGGGTTCATAGTCAAAGAGTCTTATGGTGATCAGAGACGTTGGGTTGCTGTCTTCTGCCTCCCGTGGGGTTGCCGATGTCTCATGTGATCCCTCTTGGCTGTGTTACCTTCCAGTTCTCCTCTTTCTAGCTATGCTGCTATAGCTAATGCTGCCGGGGTCTCATGCTACACACGGCATCAGTGATTGTTAATTAGACACTGCTGCTCTTAATCAATAACTAATTACATTTTCTGTTTTCTCTCCGAGCTGTGTCCGTGCCGGTTCCAGACCCACACATGATGTTAATCTGCTGTAGCTCCACTCAAGCTGCTTCCATCATCAGCTCCTTAGTCCATCTACCGGGCCACTAAACTTGTTTCAATGTTATTACTTCACATGTTTATTCGAACTTTGACTCCATGAATTTAGTTTCGTCTTAGATTTATTCATGCGGCCGCCCAAGGAGGTTGGGTCCCTTTTTGAGTCTTGGTTCCTCCTAGTTTCTTCATATAAATCAGGGAGTAGGTTTTCCTTGCCACTGTCGCCCTAGGCTTGCTCAATTTGGGATTGGACGTAGATATTAGGAGATAATCTAAACTTGTAAAGTTGCTTTGAGACAATGCTCCATTGTAAAAGGCGCTATATAAATAAATCTGACTTGACTTGACTTGATAAATCTGGTCATTTGTATTATGATAGCAAAGAAATCTGTCATAGATTACAGTGCATATTATTTTGTGCTATGCAATTACACTGCAGAACAATATACAAGTAAACAATTCAGCAATAATGGTTTACTTTAATTAAAAATCTAAAATGACTTTTAGCTAGTAGATCAGTAGTAATAAACCTTAGAATTCTCCCATGGCATGAAATGAGCAATTTTTGATATTGCTTTCTCATAAGAATTGATGATATGAGTGAGGAGTGCTGCATCTCGAAAAAACCTCACAGCACAAACCTGATTATTTGTGTGCATGCAGAGAAAGATCTTTTTCAATAAAAAGTAAATGGACAATTACTACCAGTCACCAGTATGGACAGCATGTTAATACATGTAGTAAAATGTCAAAGAGCTATGCAAGAGTATTAATGAGCTATTTTTATGGTAGTTGACTGTGTGTTGAGACTGTGAGTTAGGGATGGGCAGTAACTGTCACTGAGGAAAGCGTTCACTTCAATATTAATGAGTTAATTTATTTGTGTTGATCCTTACAGTCCCTCCAAGTGATGGGAGTATTAATGAGTTTATTTATGGTGACCCGTTAAGGCCCCTTATTTCTTCTTTTTCCCACGTACTATTTTCCTTCTATTTCCTTCCTCTATTTTTTCCTCCTCTCTGAGCTGTGGGTGGCCCATCCCCTACATCGAAGTGTTGAAAATGCATCCATTATCTGGGAAACTCTGTGCCCATCCAGGCACTCTCTGTGTGAGACAATAATGCCGATGGTGACTTAATTACCTATTAATTTTCCATGTACGCCTTTAATAATTTAGATCTTAACTGAACCCCTGGCACAAACCAACATGCAAGACAGTGATAAATAAATAAAAAGGCACAGCAAGGAAGCTGGCAGATGAATTGTCTGTGATGATGAAACCTAGAAATAGGCGATTCCCTACCAAAAAACGCATTCGTGCTGCACATTTAAGGCTTGTAACACATAGCATTTTTATTTCAGCACCATGGAGAGCTCCGAATTGATACCATCAGGTCTGAGTCGGCAAGACCAGCGAGATTGAATGTGATTGGATCTCATTTCTCCTGTTCCACTGTATTATGACTTCTTAGCTAACTGCACAGGCAAACTGGCTCCAGCTGCTCTGCAGGGAGCCATTTGCAAGGAGGAGTGGAAGGGGAGAAAGAAGGCAAAGGCAATGAAGAGACATTAGAAGATGACGTAAAAAGGAAAGAAATGGTATTATCCTTGATATAGGAATATAGCTTATAGGTAATACCAAGTCAGTGGTCTGACAACTTTATGTGTTGCAATTAAACATAATACATCACATTATATTAGACAAAAATGTGTAGACCTATCCAGAATTACAACCATAAACATTTGTTATTGCATCTCCATCAAATGTGCAAACTATTTTTCTACAGATTTTGTTTTAGGGCGGCAGAGTATAAAGTAGATGAACTGACTTGTTGGAGAGGAAAGACAGAAAATGACATATTAAGAGTCACTGAGGTGTTCAGTGCAACCTGTTCAACTGCTACTGTTTATCTCTGGGGATTCCATGCCTACGCATCACATTGTGAACCAGTTAGCAGTGAGTGTGGCGAAAATAACAGATCACTAAGTGGAATAATCTGCATGCATTTGGCGATATAGTCTGTTTATGTTGGTGTTTACTCCACTTAATGTTTTAGAAGCCAATAGGAGTATTTTATCTTAAAAGTAACTAGGAGCCTACAGCATGTAATATTGGCAGAATGGGTGTGAACTGCACTAGCTTTGTGTTCCTGTCCTTCCAGCACAACAACAACCTTAAACACAGCATCAAGGCAAAATAAATAAATAATTAACAAATCAGTGGCTTAAGGATGGGAAGAAAATGTTATTGAATGACTAAGTTCTGACCTAAAACCACTGAAAAAAAGAAAACATCTGTGGATGAACTTGAAGGGAGCAGTCCATTGCTGCTGACTCCAAAACTGACTTGAGCCAAACTGCAATTAAGAATTGACAAATTTCCCCAATCTAGGTCTCTAAAGCAGGTAGAGACATATCCCAACAGATGACGTAGTCAATCAGGGATGATCACTTTTCCAACCTTTTTAATACAGTTGTTTTCAGTTTGTACTAGTTGTACTCTTTACTTGAACAGTGTAAATAAAGTTAAATAACATATTGTAATGGGTTTTGATTTCAGACTTTAATGCAGAAAAGTGACTATTTCCAAGTTGTGGGATGATTTTCTATGGGCACAGAAAATAAAAGTGATGGGAACCAAGAAAATATCATTGTGGAATGACATAGTTTTTAGGAACATGATCACCTAGAGTAACAAAATATTTCCTGTCAACTAAATAAGAGTAGAACCACTGCAGAATATCTTCTGACAGTCTGACCCATTTTATTGTTGTGTTTATTATGCGTCAATCTGAAACCGATATGTACTCTCAGCAATGCAGTTTCTGTGCCAGATCTAAAACCTGACTGTATTGTAAAAATGTTATTAAGGTGGAAGTACATGGTAGATGTGGATCTAAAATGAAATTTTAGATCCACATCGTCTGTTAAATGTTCTGTTAAAATTGGGTCTGAATTATTTAAGAATTATCTGAAATTAGCAACTCTGAGAAGGAAAACAATGTGGTTTGTAACACTGCAGCTTAATTTTATGAATTATTTTGAAGGTACGTAGATTGTGGGACTGTGGTAGCCTAGTGGCTAAGTTACTGGACTGTGGACCAGAAGGTCCAGGGTTCAAATCCCACCTCTGCCAAACTGCCACTGTTGGGTCCTTGAGCAAGACCCTTAACCCACAGTTGCTTGGATTGTAAGACTGTATCAATTGTAAGTCGCTCTGGATAAGGGTGTCTGCTAAATGCTGTAAATGTAAATGTAATGTAAATTGTACTGTGGGTAGTAAACTATGAATATGGGCTGGATGTTTGCTAAAACATGCCTTAACCATTTGCAAGTTATTTGCCAATACCCCCTAGGGGGAAACTTGAAATATGATGTAATATTAGAAAATAATCCTTTTTACTTTGTATTGTTAGGCAGTTTCTTACAGAATTCTGTCTGTTGTTTTTCCATAGCCTACTTTGACTTTTGTTGGACTGCTACCATATCTGACATCCAGATTACATATTTACAAATTGACAATAAAGCTTAGTGGAAAAGGGGGATACAAATTTATGTGAGGAGTAAACAGTCACACGAAATAATATGTAACGTTTAAAAATGCTAGGTATCCAAATGATTACAAATTAACTCTGTTACAAATCTAACTCTATGCTCCTTTCCACGCTCATGGAATGAAATAAAATACAATACTGAGAAGGACAGATTGCAGTCAGGATTAGTACATCACTTAAACATAGCCAGCTGTTGAGTCAAAGGAACAAGGCCTGATTGATTATGACACATAAGATCATTCAGAAAGGCCCTTTTATCCCTAAGAGCCCTGACATTTAAAAGAGCCATATCAAGTCATTTGGGACTGACTTTCCTAATACAAGGCACGAGTGCTAAACAAAGCAGATCCAGCTGTTCTTAATACTGTTTACTTTACTTTCACCTTATCTACTAGATAGTACTGCTTGAAT
Organism: Ancistrus triradiatus; assembly: GCA_025084515.1. Lineage (NCBI taxonomy): Eukaryota > Metazoa > Chordata > Actinopteri > Siluriformes > Loricariidae > Ancistrus > Ancistrus triradiatus. The sequence goes on from JAJAGP010001966.1 coordinate 136,155, forward strand.
TTTCCCTACCCATTATTGACATTAAACATGCCTTATAATTTCTGCTTGTAGTTACTGACATTATTTAATGACAGTCAGGGATGAAGTGGACACATTATGTGCCCAGATAACTAAAGAAAATGAAAATGAGATAAGTGAAGTATTTCTGCGGAACTTCAGGCTTTTGTCGGGTCATTAATTCCAACACAGGTGACAAGGGTTCCATACAGGTGATTCCTAAGGCTTTAGTTGGCGTATTGTACAAAATTAATCACTTTAGCTCCAGGGAAGCAGAAGACATTAAAACTGAAATCCAACAGCGTATCAGGGTTGCACACAATTGAGTCTCCAATTATGCCAGTACACACGTTGTCCTAAGTCGAAATAATGAAGATCCCAGCAAGCGTAAACCCTCGGACCTGTTCAGTGACATGAGTTCAGGATGTGTTGAAGGCCATGTGTTCTACTGCCATTATTGTTCCAGACAGATGAATTCATTCAGCCATTTATGCAAGGTCGCTAGGACAGTGCTACATTTCCACAATTCTGAAATAATACAGTATTTAAGCAATGATACACGAGAAGGAGTGCTATAACGTGCCCTCGTTCCTACAACCCCAGCACACCAGTGCCAATATCTCATGTTATATCGCACAAACCTTGAGTGTATTATTGTGATTATTCCACAGTTCCTTTATCACTGTAAAAAATTATTGTTCATCAGCATTCCATGAGGTAAAATAGTTCCACTCCATCAGTGACCCCACTGCTAAAACCATCTTCATCAGACTATGCCCTTCCATAACAGTCGAGGAACATAGTTTCCCAATAATTGTTTATTATACAGACAATAAACACAAATATAATGATTGATACGTTTTAATTTATAAAAAAGAGTTTGTTTACATTCAGTGAATAAAATGGGTCTGATTTTTAAGGCAAGCTGTTATTATTCTACAAACAGCAGAAAAACTGAGTGAGATCCCAGTGTGAACGAAAGAGTAGGAATCAGTTATGATTTCCATTACTTGAGATTATAAAATTGGAAGTTGACGTAAATGTTAATATTATTAATCAGAAATGTAAAGGCAGAGTTATACAGAATCAACAGCTGCATTGGGCAAAGAGCTGGACAGAGCAGATACATGAATGAACCGCCGATCAGCCATGGATGGTGTTTAATGAAAGATGCATAGTTTATACCAGTAAACAACATTTTGAAGAAAATAAGCAATAACACAGGTGACCGAACCAATGAATCTCTCCCTTTAGATTCATGACTGATCCATAACTGTGTAGAAGCTGTAATAAAACTGACTTCAGTGGAGTTGCTCTTCAGCTGAGGTTCAAATACATTGAGATCCCTTTCCAGAGCATCCAAATCATTGCAGCCTGGTCATCAAAAGCTTCCAAATTTAACATTTTCATAACTAGTAGATTTTATAAACCTCACTGTAATTCATTTTACTTGTATAATTATAAAGTTGCTGCTTTGTTATGCTGGCGTCATTGCTGGGTTATGGGAGTATGTGGCAGAGTAGTACTTCTAGAGTGCCATTAAACTGTGGGGTCGGAACGAACTGTGGTATAATAATTTATAATGTAAGATATAAAAGTGTACAATAACTTGAAGACAATTGCACGTAACCATTTCTATCATTCCGTCATTTTGATTTTTTTTTCTTATGTTAGCAGAGTATTGTCTCATATTTTAGCAAATATGAGGGGTTATTGCATTGCATGATGTCTCATTGTCTGAGGTTGTGCTAAATCTGAAAATAAACAATGTCCAGGTTTGAAATTTCTCATTCAAGCTCTGCTTTTCTCTCTTTAAACATAAACACTAAAATCTTTTAACTTTTTGGTTATAGAAACATGTAATTCCCTGGAAATATTATGCTGGACAAATCAGTTTTGAGTCTTGGTCCTCTTAACGCGTATTCCTCATAGGGAGTTTTAGTTGCCACCATCACCCTAGACTTGTTCATTAATATTTCTTTATAATGCCGGTTTGTTCTAGTGTAAAATATGTCATGAAAACACATATGACTTGAACCGAATTGAACATGCTCAATTCCTCAATGTAGGTCTTAAATGTAAATGTGTAATTGTTTTACAAAGACTGAAGGAAGTTGTGTTCTTGTCCTAGGTTTAGAAGTAATAACGATGAAATATAATTAAATATAACTGAAATTGTTTCCTGACTGAGACAAAATGTTTTTAAATATGGTGACCATCCACCTTTGGTTAGTCTTGTGTCAACCCAGGACTAAATTAAATCACCATTTTTAGTGGTGTGGGAATATGAATAAGTATCATGCACCAGCAGTAACAACACAAGAGCAGAGAAGCCAATTAATTACAGCTTAAAGTGTGACAGAATCTGAGGTTTCCTTTGACACAGTTGTAACACAGTGTAATGAGTTCTTTCAGAGACACTGAACTTTTTCTCTTTGATAGGGAACAGGAGTCACCTGCGGGTATATAGAAGCTCCATTCATAGCTTGTTAGACCAAAAAGAAGGTGAGAGTTGAAACTTAATTAGGTGGCGTATGCATAATTCCCTCCCATCCACTACAATGAAACAACAGGGAATTCACAGTATGCAATACTATTAAACAGAACATAAATGAGGCAGTCCTCTCTCTGGATATGTATGGTTACTGTAGAGTCTGTTTGAGAAAACACAGGAACCGTGCCATGCACAGAATCTACAAAATGCTATACATTATCTTAAAAAATGCATAATTAGATATTACAATAGATTAGAATAAATCCCTACTATGACAGACATTGAGACAGGATTATATTCATTCAGATGTTTTACAAGCTGTCAGCAATCACAGTGATATTACTACACCAGGCTCTTGGATGAAATCCCATCTAGTATTAATTTAATCTAATTTAATTAAACAGCAGTGCTGATTAATTACTTTGTTTCAATGCTGTGCACTGACTAAGCATTGGTAATGCTGTGTTGAGCTTTTTTGTGTCAATATCATGTATACAACTTCAAATAAGAAAAAGTTAGGATGGTGTGAGGAAAAAAAAGAAAAACCTCCAAACAAACAAACTTCCATTCCTGCATTTCATGCCTGCAACTCATTAAAAAAAAAACCTTCCTGAAATCTGTGAAATGCAGGAATGGATGTATATTGGCAAATGAAATGAAGCTGACCACCAAAAAAAAAAAAACACTGGGCTCATATACTAGCGTCCCATATGGTCTAGCGGTTAGGGTTCCTGGTTTTCACCCAGGTGGCCCGGGTTCATGTCCCGGTATGGGAAGACCTCTTTATGGGACTGTGGTGGCCTAGTGGTTAAGGTACTAGACTCTGGACCAGAAGGTCCAGGGTTCAAATCCCACCTCAGCCAAGCTACCACTGTTGGGTCCTTGAGCAAGGCCCTTAATCCACAACTGCTTGGACTGTAAGACTTTATGAATTGTAAGTCGCTCTGGATAAGGGCGTCTGCTAAATGCTGTAAATGTAAATGTAAAATATACTGTCTGCAATGAAATAAAATTCAAAGTAAATGTATGACACATTCGTTTCATTTTGCACACTGTCCCAACTATTTCTGGTTTTGTGAGGTACCTCCATGTGTAAACCATCTCTAACACGAGGTATACAAAGTAGTAAGAGCCAGAGTGTTTTCATCATTTTTCCCAACCAGCTGTCATTCTTGGCCTTGTCTGTAGAACGCAGATGCTCATCAGAGCTTTCTCGATGTTCACAGTACACAGATAATCTATTATACACAAATGCTCATATGTTATTTCATACCGCACATAATTCTACACATAATCTCTGCTCATAAGTCTCTACAATAAAACAAAGTATCCAAAAAGCGAATACCGTCTGAAATCACTGTACATAGTGCTGTTTATGCTGGCATTGTAAAAAATATATCATGATGATGAGCACAAAACACACGAGTGACCATTCTGAACTACTATATTGTCATTGCCTCCTAATAGAGACAAACATGATTAACCAAGTATGTAGGATCAAGCAGTATCATTTCTAGAAGCAACTATTATCCACATCAATCTGTTAGAGAATGAGATGTACAGACACCATTAGAGAACCATGATAGATAGATTGAAGAATGCTTGGGAAAGACACGCTGATAACGAAGATGAGATGTGTGAACCACTGATTAAATGTTAAAGCAGCTTTACAGAGATAAAGAGTAAGATTAATTCAAAATTGATTGATTTAATAGGAAGCAATACAATTTAGGAAAAAAAGTCCAGCAGACATAGGAACTTGGAGATTAGGGGTAAATGCCACATTGATAAAACGAGTAATGAGCAAAAAAGCCTCATTCACTTGTTAGGTAGGCTGGTGGAGCAGTTAATGGAGTACATCTATTGTGCATTAATGAAACTCAGTGGACTTACGAAAGAAAAGTCCTTCATGAACCAGGCAGTAGCTAAAACATGGGGAAGATGACTCTCAGCTGCAAATGGAGAGCAAGTCCGGTATTTTTGCATATTAATGGTTACATTTCGAAAGTGGTGCTTTTAGCGTTGCGCGACTTGAGGATGAGTAATGCAGTCACTATATGTTCGCTTCCATGCAAGAAGCAGAATTTAAATGACATTTTCAAATGAATAAATGCATTTCCTTAAAATAGGGCACTTTGGATAGTGGAAAACCTTTCCAATAATGGTGATCTGGTAAAGACAAGCTATCACAAGTCAATTATCCACCCAGCAAAGTCCCCCATATTAATAAGACAAACTAGTCCCCAGTGATGTGTCAGCCACTTCCAGAGAGAGAGGAGTTTTAACAAAGGCAAACTCGGTGAGGTAGCAGCAGAATTCCAAAGCTAATCTATCCAAAAATGGCTCCCCTACCACCTAATTCTGCTCTTCATCTCATCTGCCACCTTCCCGTCTCACCTGCTGCTAAACAAAAGCAAAAACCGCTGCAAATGAGCTCCCTGTGTGACTGTAGGCAGCGGCGCCAGCCCATGCCCGTGCCTCATCTGCATAAGCAGTATAATATTCCTGCCGCTCCCTGGCACTCAGCTTTCATTTAGAGGGTAAGAAGATCGACTGAAGTGATGTGGTGTTGCCTCTGTGTCTCAGCTCCCTATTGTTAGCCAGATCACCTAAGTGCCGGCTCCAAAAACAGGCATTCACATCCTCCAAACAAATACTTTAGAGATTACATATATTTTAGCTTTCAAGATAAGTTCGCACACTTCACAATGTCCAGTGTAAGCCGAAAGTGTAAATTTGTACGTTTATGTATGCCTCCCTTCCTCACTAGTCCACTACGATGCTAGAATAGAGTCGGTCTTCAGCATTTAGAATTACCTCGGGTAACCTTGTCATTAGAACTAACCATCAACACACGGAAGGCAGCATCAGGTGGACAATGAAATTAGCATGTGAGGCGTTTTTCCCCTTTTGCTTAAGCACAAACATTTTGCCATGACATTATAAGCGCTATTTAAATGTCAGGAGATAACGCTGGAATCTAATCCTCAGCAAGCAGTCAATGAAGGTTAATTAACACTGCATAGTACAGGGGACTGTAAGAGGGTTGTAATTAAATGGCCAAAGGAATTTTAGCCCTCTAGTGAACAGTCATATCTGCTTCCATCTCTAAACTGAGTTTCACTTATAGCAAGTGGTTCTCAAAAGCACTCCTGGGACCTCCATTCAATGCACTTTTTATGTTCTGCTCAAACCTACCTGAAACAGCTCAGGAAGCGCCTGATGGATACCTGTGCTGAGTAAGATGTGACAGGAAAAAAACTTGAAGTGTATTGGCTAAGATGGACAGTGGTTGCTCAGTGGTTGAGCATCTTTACCAATAATCGGCAGACTGTGAGACATTTCAGCTTTGCCACGTTGGTAGTGTTGGGCTCTTGAGCAAGATCTCAACTGTAAACTTGAAAGTTGCTGTAATGTAAGTGTAATATCTAGAATAAAATATTACACTAGGCAGATTCACATCAGAAATAAGACTGTTTAAGTTGTACTATAATACAGTGATTGTTAATGCATGCTTACTGGGTATTTTATTCATGTAATGTATTTGTACAAGGTATCTATCAGTTTTTATAGCGGAGTATACAACAGTAAATTGTCACAAAGCAGCTTTGGAGAGATCCTGGTCTAAAACCACTAATGATCACCCCTAGATAATAACAGGCTTCAGACAGACTTCTGAAATGTCATGAGGAAGAAGACACATGGGGCAGCACAGAATGCATTTGCAACATTTGACAGTTATTAAACATGACCCAATTAATCTAAAGAATCAATCAGTAGTTAAGACAGAATAGTAATGAAGATTCATTAACAAAGTTCAGTCCATGACAAATTTCATTAGTATTAGACACGACTTTGCAATTATGAAAGAGAGTGATCAGTATGAGCATGAAGTGTACTGGTAAGAACTTGGCTTTGAACATGATTCTCTCCTGCATTCAGGTTAAATAGGTCCAGCTCTAGCAGAAATGGTATTAAAGAGTAAGCCTAGTGATGCACAGTGTGGGTTCTGGTGTGGGAGACTCAAATTTCACACCAGGCTCAAGGTTTCTGCCTGATATAGCTGAGACAGATATAGAAACAGCAAGGCATTACAGATTAATGAGCTGTTGAACTGTGTAGCCAGTGTCACCTTTTCCGCTCAGCCTGAGGTCATCAAAACACTGCAATTGCTTTGAAGTTCACACTTGTTGACATCTGCAGCCTCGACAGCAAGAATGCAACAAAGTCATAACCAGGAGTTCGGCCCCAAGCTGGGACTCACAGCATATGTTTGCCGTCCTGCTCCAAAATGCGCTGCATTATTGACATCCCTTTATTGTGTTATTCTGAACATTTCAACCCCTACCAACCCAGAGCGGAGGCGTGGAAGACGTGTTAGACACGGGATATAGCACACAAAGCTGAACAATATCGCTCAGTTCAGGTTATGCCACAAATATACCATTACTCTAAACATGGTCTAAAACAGGGGATATGATTCATTACAAGTTCCTCAGAAAAAAGTATGGTTCAAGAGTGGCACAGTTGCATCTGTCCTATAACAATGGTAGTAGGAAATAGTAACACTGTCTTGTTGAATGTCTAAGATATAATCATCCTAATCAAGCCATATTGGGAAAGGACACTGAGTAAAATATGCATTGACTTAGCATTGCACTGGAAAAGTACCTTTGACCAAAATATATAACTACAATTATTATATTATTATATTATTATATTAACAAAAATGTAATTATTGGATTAAATATATACATTTCTGCTTGAAAAATTATGTTGCATTTATCTATGCTTTTCTGGTATTCACATGCCTAAAATGCAGAGATATTTAAAAAAGGCTAATTCATTTGAAAAGGAAGGATGCTTTAAGAAAATGTAGTTATACTGTATATATATAAAACAACTGCAAGTCTATTTCATAAGACAATGCAACCTGTACCTGTCTGGAAACCTTTGCTAAAACCTCATTTTGAGCATCTGCTTCTGTTTCCATCAAATCCTTGAAAAGGCCTTTTCCTGCTCCTATCACAAAGACATGACAATTCGAGCTTAATTGTGTGCTATCTGCTGTGAAGTGGCGTATTATTAAGGAAAGCCTGGGAGGGTTCAAAATGCAATTACATAATAGAACAAGGGGGAATAGTAACAGTAAGAGGGATACAGGCTTTAGAGGTGTTCAAAGAAATAGCACAAACAGCCAAATTATCCAGCTACACTGTCAAACCCCAGGACAAATTAGCAATATAAAACAATAAAACTGCCAAATCTTTATCCAGTTGTTTTAGTCACTGTGCTACAAAAGGTCATCACTGCTGTATTTGCTTTCATATACAGTACAATTTGAAGGAAGCAAAAAAAAAAATACTATATACAGTGGTGCTTGAAAGTTTGGGAACCGTTTAGAATTTTCTCTATTTCTGTATAAATATGACCTAAAACATCATCAGAAGTCCTAAAAGTAAATAAAGAGAACCCAGTTAAACGAATGAGACAAAAATATTATATTTGTTTATTTATTTACTGAGGAATATGATCCAATATTACATATTAGTGAGTGGAAAAAGTAAATGAACCTTTGCTTTCAGTATCTGGTGTGACCTCCCTCTGCAGCAACAAATGTTTCCTGTAACTGTTGATCAGTCCTGCACACCGGCTTGGAGGAATTTTAGCTCATTCCTCCATACAGAACAGCTTCAGCTCTGGGATGTTGGTGGGTTTCCTCACATTAGCTGCTCGCTTCAGGTCCTTCCACAACATTCCGATTGGATTAAGGTCAGGACTTTGACTTGGCCATTCCAAAACATGAACTTTATTCTTCTTTAACCATTCTTTGGTAGAACGACTTGTGTGCTTAGGGTCGTTGTCTTGCTGCATGACCCACCTTCTCTTGAGATTCAGTTCATGGACAGATGTCCTGACATTCTCCTTTGGAATTCTCTGATATAATTCAGAATTCATTGTTTCATAAATGATAGTAAGCCGTCCTGCTCCAGATGCAGCAAAACAGGCCCAAACCATGATACTGCCACCACCATGTTTCACAGATGGGATAAGGTTCTTGTGCTGGAATGCAGTGTTTTCCTTTCTCCAAACATAATGCTTTTCTTTTAAACCAAAAAGTATTATTTTGGTCTCATCGATCCACAAAACATTCTTCCAATAGCCTTCTGGTTTGTCCACGTGATCTTTAGCAAACTGCAGACGAGCAGCAATGTACTTTATGGAGAGCAGTGGCTTTCTCCTTGTAACCCTGCCATGCACACCATTGTTGTTCAGTGTTCTTCTGATAGTGGACTCATGAACATTAACATTAGCCAATGTGAGAGAGGCCTTCAGTTGCTTAGAAGTTACCCTGGGGTCCTTTGTGACCTCACCAACTATTTCACGCCTT